>JACEGR010002833.1:0-118399 GCA_014170235.1 Listronotus bonariensis
GGGGATATTGAATATGGTAATAAAAACTAATTTTAGAAAAGTTTAGCACTTAAAAACAATGCCATTACCGGTAAAGAAAATTTTGAATTTGAAATTGGCAAAAAAAGTTTAAATTGACTTCCTGAACTAAAATCTCTATAATTATTACCCAAGAATGTAATATTCCAATAATTTCTAAAAACTACATTCAACCTTTATCGGACACGAATCTCAGATAAGATTATCTAAAGATCGACTAATATAATGTTATTATAAGCACAACACATACATCCCATCTAGGGGATATAATCCCTAACCTTTTTTCCGATCCCGGGATTCCGGGACTGGGCACAAACAATTTTGGGATTCTGGGATAATCCCGGGATTGGAGGGTAGAGTAGCAAAAATATTCCAAAATTAACTTTTATTTTTTAAACTTTCTTGGAAAACGTAAAAAAATCTAAACAAAAAGTTTTCTTTTCAAAACAAAAAAACAAACTAATTAAAATATAGAAAAATCAACTCAATGCACACTTTCTTTTGATAACCACATTTCTACAAGTCGTCTTGACTAGGTACCATTAAAAATAAAAATAAAAGTGTATTTCTGCAACATCGGCATACCCTCACATAACCTCTAATTCATCGCATTCAAACATTTTTAATTTGGTATAATACAGCAAACTTAAGGCAATAATAAATCCTATAAATAATAAAAATAAAATATTTAAAATATACTTTAAATAAACATATTTTAATGTAAAATTCCAATAACTTGAGTGATGCGGAGTGTTGCTTTTATATGACTTCTTCAAGTAAGACCGCGTAAAACTGACTAAAATTAGCTGGGAAATAAAAATGGCTGACTTTTTATTATCATTAGCATTAACAACTTGATAAATTGACTAAACCTAATACCAAAAATATAGGGACTGTGAAAAAGGCGGCATCCCGGGATTGTATCCGCTAATCACATCCGAATACGTCAAAGTTGTCACCAATTATTACCGCGGATAAAACCGTAGAATTTCGATTAATCGCCTAAAATTTATGATTAACTTCCTTAACTGAAATCTACAAATATCATCTAATAGAGTAATAATCTAATACATAAAAACAATAATTTCAGAAAAAGCACATTAAATCGTATATAACGAGCAGGGCAAGATCAATAGAAACGGCACGAAGGCAAGAAATTGATGCTGAATCTGCCTGTAATGGCTCTTTAAGATCTCCCAGCAGGAGTTCCCAGTTGGATTTATTAGCTTAAGTCCTAAGACCTAGTAATATCGGATAAAAAAACTTTCTAGCATAACCCTAACGTACTTTTTGATGTGCTTTAGTTATATTTGATTACTTGATAAAAATAAAATCATATTATATTAAAACATAATTTAGAGTAACTGGTTACTCGTTAAGTAGTGTAATGTTATAGACGGTAGTTCCTTTAAGGATTTCTATACGTATGTCTACGTAAATTTGGCGTCATATAGAAGACTTCTTTATTGTTAATTTTATAAAAATAGTTATTAACCCTAACGTACGTTTTGGATGTGCTTTAGTTATATTTGATTACTTGATAAAAATAAAATCATATTATATTAAAACATAATTTCGAGTAACTAGTTACTCGTTAAGTAGTAAAATGTTATAGACAGTAGTTCCTTTAAGGATTTCTATACAGTATGTCTACGTAAATTTGGCGTCATATAGAAGACTTCTTTATTGTAAATTTTATAAAAAATAGTTATTAACACTAACGTACGTTTTGGATGTGCTTTAGTTATATTTGATTACTTAATAAAAATTAAATTAAATTATATTAAAACATAAACTATAGTAACTGGTTACTCGTTAAGTAGTGTAATGTTATAGACGGTAGTTCCTTTAAGGATTTCTATACAGTATGTCTACGTAAATTTGGCGTCATATAGAAGACTTCTTTATTGTTAATTTTATAAAAATAGTTGTTAACCCTAACGTACGTTTTGGATGTGCTTTAGTTATATTTGATTACTTGATAAAAATTAAATTAAATTATATTAAAACATAAATTATAGTAACTGGTTACTCGGTAAATAGTGTAATGTTATAGACGGTGGTGCGTTTTAGGATCTATATACAGTGGGTCTATGTAAATTGGGCGTCATATAGGAAACTTATTTATTGTGAATTTCCTGAAAAATAGTTATTGTTTAACGTAAAAAGCCTTGCATGGCTCAACACCTGAAGCAGTCGATTAACGATTAATTTTAACTCAAACACGTGTTTTAGATGCAAAAAAATGCCTTATCTAATCTTATTTTGTTTTGTTTTATTTGTTTATTGAACAATTAAATGGCTTCCCATATTTCATTAAAATAATTTAAAGGTGTGCAGATTCGTGTTTGTTAAATATCATATTTTCACAGTACCGTTTAAAAAGTTTGTTTTTTTAATTTTTGGCCCAGTCTTATATTTAAATTTTTAATTTTAACGAAGTTAAACTAAATTTAGTTTAAGGCAAAATACAAAATGATACAGTATGGAGCTTAAGGCTTGCACACATGTACACTTTTGTAGTGCAACTTTTATAGCGGAATAATAAACAAACACAAGCATGCTTGTGTAACATAGAGTTTATTAAGTATCCCACTATAAAAAGTTGCACCACAAAAGTGTACATGTGTGCAGGTACCTGAAGTTACACAAATGTATTGCAAGACCTTAATAAAAAGTATCAGTTAAAACTTACCAGAACTAACTTATGTAGATTTTCACAAGTTGGATGAGATGTATAACTTATTTAAATTATATCCTAGAAATTTAATTACATTAAACTTATGGGCTTAAACTTCCTTCTTACTTTCTATATACAGGGTGTCCGGTAACTCTAGCGACAAATTTTAAGAGATGATTCTGCAACGACAAATAAATAAAAAACTTTATATGAACATAATATGTCCAAACATCTTAGTTTAAGAGCTACGGGGTTTCAAAATAAATTAAAAATTATTGTTTTTTATAATAACTTTAATTCCAATTTAGATATTTAGAAAAAAAATTAATGACGTCTTTTATGCATCAGAAGACATATTATTTTGGATTACACGACAAAAATTTATTCTTACTAGTTCGTCCATAAGGTGTCTGAGATATATAATTTTAACGAAAAAATGATACGCCCCTGCATTTTTAAAGTAATTTTTTAAATTGTTGGTTTTAAATAGTTTTTTTATTTTTTTTTATTGAAGAATCACCCGTTAAAGTTTGTATCACACTAGTTAGGTAAACACAATATATTACCGATTTCGTTACGATTTAAAATTGTGATAAATTAAAGGTAAGTAATATTTTGGCCTTTTGAAAAAATATATAAACCACTTTTAATAATTTATTTGCAAATGTGTGTAAAATTCGTACGTCCCTGGTAAATTGATGGTAATTGCTTGTAGATATTTACTCAAAATGATAAACGAGGCACATTTCCGTGTATGACAAATTATAGCATACTCGATTTTAGCTAAGCTTTTGAGAGATGCAAAGTAGCATTTGTGAAAAATTTTGAGAGGAATATTATTTAAGTGTGTAAAAAATAGAATAAAAACGCAAAAAGACTCTTTGTCATAAGAAGTTTTTTTGTTTCTTTACATGGTATTTTTTTTTATTTTGCCAACATATCTTTTTATTCAAATTATTTAAAAACTTTACTGTGTTGAGTATGACTTACACAAATAATAATATTATCAAAATTTTAATTTTTAATGTCTACTAAAAATGTATGTACTTATTTAATAGCTAATACAGGGTGTCCCACGTCAAACTGCAGCGATCGAATTCTCTAAAAGTATGATTCGAAAATTTTTAATTATTTGACAATAGTGAAAACCAGTAGAAGAAATACAACCTAAATATTTTTACAAATCTGGCACTTTTCTGTGTGCTGCCAGTAGTAATCCAGAAGACTAAGTACTAATTTATATTTTATTTGTTTTTGACTTATTGTTGTAGTGTGTAATGTGAAATCTGGTGCTAATCCTAGTACTTTTTAATTACATATTTATATGCGGTGTTATGTGCCATGGTAACAGCGTTTACTTTTAATGGCCCTGCTATGATATTATCTTCCCTAAAAATATGTTGTTTCCTTTGCTAAAAGACTTTTAAAATTTTAAAAATACCTTTAAAAGTTTTTATACTTCTAAACTACTAAAAAACAAATAAACCGTTTAATATGTTGAAACTTAGTATAAGCTGGTACATATCTGTACATACTTATGTACGTAATATACTGTACCTATAGAAAATACTTAAAGGTATATCGGTCAGTAAAGAAACAACAAAGTATGTACGATTAGTCATGCAATCGGAAATGTTTACATGCCGATATTAGCGTTAGACTGTCTCTTTTCCACACATTGCCTACGTGTTATTTCATTTAGCTTGTTTAGCCTTTTTTTTATTTTAAATTACCTCTGTACAAAATATTTTTTTATTCTTTTTATATGTACTGACAGGTTGTAAATATATTTTTTTAAATGTTAATAAAGGTAGTTTACCTTTAAGCAGTTTTCACTTTTTAAGCCTGTAAAACTGTGGACTTTTAATGAAACTAACCCGTGCTACTATAATTTATGATATTTTAGCAACTTTTGTAAAGAATAAAAGGTTTAACAAATTAAAAAGTAAAAAAAATAAAATTCTACACTAAATTCTATAAATTCATTGGCGCACGACATTCAACCCGGGTCGCTTGCTTGCTGGGTTAAATCATTTATTTATTAATTTTTTTAATTTACAATTTTATTTTTATTTTTATTTTATCAAAGAAAACTTTATTAAAATAAATAATAACAAACTGATACAATTCTGAATAAGTAAAGATATTTGTGTAATACCATTCCTAAACAACCTTTAATTATTTAACTAACAACGACACTTTTTAGCAAAATGTCTGAGAATTATATGTATACATAAAAAGTAAATCTGAATAAAAATAAAATAGAATATATTCTTCCGAACCATAAAATTTGAAGTTACTTCAAAGCCCCCTAAAATCTTACCTATACGCATAAACGGATCTATATCAAGCCATATAGGATTATTAAAAGTCTTCGGGGCCAATTTAAACCAGGACCGCGATTTTTCTGGTGTGAATTCAAGGCAGAGATAAGCTTAGATTAGGTGGGATTCAGTCTATTCAGTGGAATGAAATGCGATTTTCCATGTCGAAAAAGAGAGCTTGGTGTAGGAAATGCCGTTTTCGAGCCCAGTAGGTTACTACAGGATAATGTCTTCCGATAAATAAAATTTATTTTATGAAGCGAGTTACAATTGTAACAGGATTTACAACGTGAGTAGGGTAGAAGTTATGATCTTTTAAGGTACTCTTCTTGTATTAATTTACACGTATCTTGATCCAGGTAATATTAATTAATATACAGGGTGTAATTTAAGTGATGGCTTAAAATACAGGGTCTGATTCCTAAGCTTATTTAAGAAAAAAAAGTTCATATAAACATATGTCCTAAACGTCTTAACCAAAAAATTTCAAACACTTATTTTAACAAAAACTGTAATACTGCATATAAACCTTATTTAAATTAGTGTTTATTATTTCACTTACTAATTAAAAATTATAAAACCTAATTTTTAAGAGATCCCGCAATGCTTCTTTTATGGTTAAAAAGTATGCAATTAGGTGAATTTTATTTTTTATCCCTCAAACAGAGTTGGGCAGAAAACTGAAAATCGGTATTCGAATACGAATACGAATACCGGAAAAAGAAAGTATTCGAATACCGAATATTTGAATACTTGGAAGAAAAAAGTATTCGAATACATGAATACCCGGAATCGGTATTCGAATACTGGAAACGAAAAGATTCGAATACTACTAAACAAAATTGAAGGCCAAAAAAAGGCCCTTAACTTTTTTCCTATTTTGTTTTCCTTTTCTTATTCAAGTCATGACAATTTTTGTATTCCGATACTACTTACACTTTTCGGTATTCGAATACTCAAAAAAATATTCGTCGAATACTTCTAAAGTATTCGATTACAGAATCCCGAATACTAAGCAAAATAGTATTCTGCCGAATACCGAATACCAAACACACAAATGTATTCGAATACTATTCGAATACCAGCAAAATGTATTCTGAATACTAATCAGAATACTGAGTATTCGAATACGACCCAACTCTGCCCTCAAACAAGATACGAAAAAAAAGAGACATAAAAGCAGTATTTTTATTTGCTGCATCTAAAGAAAGCACAAAAATTTTACACACATTTACATAGTCAGTGGCGTACCGTTTTTTGTTCAAAATATTCCTTTAGTTGCCTCTTAAGACGCCACTGGGAAATGTAATTAAGTAAGTTATAAATGAAGCCTTTGATGTCATTAATAATAACATTGCCAAACTGAAACAAAATTGGATATATTTAAAAATATATATTTTTTTGTAAAATTTTAACAGCCTGTATCTCAAAAGTTAAGAGGTTTAGAGCATACGTTTGTATAAAATTTTCTTTCTTAAATAGGCTAAAGAATCATACCTTGTATTTTTAGCAATGAATTAAATTACACCCTGAACATTTATTAAAATACGTTGCTTAAAAAAACAAATTACTTTAAAGCATAGTAACGAAAAACTTACTACAATATATATATATATATATATATATATATATATATATATATATATATAACTGACATTAATTTATTCTTGGGTATAGGTTTATATATTAGTATATTAAGTAAAACGCTTCGATTTGACGTTTCGCCCCATATACTGGGCTTTTTCAAAAAAAAAAATTATTCAGTACTTTTAACCAAAAAAACAGAAAAAAACATGCTTACATTGTATACTAGTTGTTAAAATTTCATTAAAACACGAAAACACATAACTCCACAAAAACACTACTTAAATTATTTAAAAAATTTTCCAAACAATTACGTAAATTTTTTTATACAATAATAACAGAAAACAATAACATTTTTTTTTTAAATAAAAATTATACGAACCTCGAAGAATCATTCTAATAATCTTACTGTTTAAAAAATTTTTGTTGCAGATAAGATGTGGAATGTATTATTTTTTTTTATATAAATTTAATCCCTTAGTTTTTATATGTATAAGGCGGCCTATTGTTAGTTTTGGTAGTTTTTTAAGAGGAGTAATAAAAATTGTATATACATGGTGGTGTGAAAATTATACTATACAGGGTGTTACTTAATGGTATGTCATAATTTGAAGGAGGCATTCCTGGACCGATTTTAGGTCGAAAAGTTCATATAAACGTGGGCCCTAAAATGCTTAGTTATTAAGATACAGGGTGTTAAAGTTTTATTTTATTTTCACTTTTTAATAAATTTTTCAAAGACGGTTTGAGATATTGAACTGAATTTTGGCACAGGATATTACAGCATAAAAATACACTTTTCAGATGTTCATTTAATTTTTTTGCAACCAGTGGGGTAGCTATGACGAATTTTCAAAACAATTTTACAAAAAAATACTACGCCATTGACTTGGGAAAAAAATTATGGTTTTATAATAATTATCAATCAATTATAAACAAAAATCCCTCTTTCATTTTTGCCGTAAAACTTACCCTATGGGAGAAATCGTTAATTAAAAAATGTCTTATGTACCCAAATTGCATCTTGAAAAATTATTATTGAAATAAATCAAGTTAGCTTTGCTTGTTGCCAGCGATTGTTGTTTTGTTGTTGTAAACATTATGACACTGACGTTAATGATTATTCTTGATTGTGTTAAACTTTTATTTTATTTTCAATTTTAAATACATTTTTCAAATATTTATCTTTAAGCTATTTTCTTACAAACTAGTGAACAAAAAGCAATAACAATTAAATACAATACATACATAATTTACAAAAAATGTTGGAAATGACCACCTCCCGCCTCTATGCAGGCTTCTGCTCTTCTTCTCATTGAACTACGAACCTTTTCAAATATTCCAGGCGTGTTTCGTATAGTTTCACATCCGTCAATAATTCTATTTCTGAGTTCTTTAAATGTCACAATTGGTGTATGATAATGTTTTTAGGTGTCCCCACAAATAAAAATCTAGGCTGTTCAGGTCAGGCGATCTAGGTATAACAAGTTAAATAATTAAGTTATGATATATTTGACTGAGATTACTAATGTCTTGCTTATCGTTAACAGCATAAGGTTCTTTTTTATGTAAATCATTTCTTTAATCAGAAGTTTTTGATGGTGAGGTTCTTTTGTCAGAATTTCGGTATTTTTAAAATTGAATTCATGGTTTAAATTACTTTCATGTTTGTGTAAGGCGGTAGAGGCATTTTTGTATATTTGTGTCCATTGAGTCTATTATCGAGGTATTGAGTTGTTTTACCTATATATTTTTTGGACAGTTTAAACAAGGAATAGAGTAAACAGCATTAGATTTTTTTCTTGGGCACTTGGCTTTTTAAGGGTGTAAATAAAGATGACAGAAGATTATGAGCCTTATGGCATACAGTTATGTCATGTTTTGCTAGAATGTATTTTATTTTCTCGGACAATTCAGGGGAGTAAGGCATTGCTATATATTTTTTGAATTGTCAATTACAGTAGTATTTTTATTGTTTTTATTGTTATTATATAATTTAAAAGTGCGTTGTTTGATAATTTTATTGATTTGTTTTATCGGAAAGTTGTTTTCTCTAAGGATTTTTCTGATTTTGTTTAAAATTTGTGGGCGGACTTCTGGTGAAGTTAGCATCAACGCCCTGTCAGTTAGGCCTATAATTAAACATTAAACACAGAACTGAAACAAATATTACCGACTAACACGTTTGATAGTTTTACTCACTATGAAAAAATAAAACAAGAAAAATATTTAATATCATAAAAACAAAAAACCAAAAAAGCTCCCAAATTTAATATCAAAAACATCAAAATTGGACATTAAGGTGAACACTTCAAATTGGCTAATGAATATGTCTGATAAACCTATACCAGAAGATATTGCTGAGGTTCTAGCATTAGGCGATAGGTTTTCCTTGCCGATTGTACACAAGAGTAGTTTTCCCACAACAGAATATATAGCATGCGTGGAATCTGCAATACATGACATACCAAATAAAATCAAAGATTCCATCCGAGCAAGTGTAGAATGTCATCACCAATCACAAAATTAAATTAAGACATAAAAACATTAAACAAAATCATTTTCAAAGTAAAATTAATAAACAAATTAGAAAAAGCAAACAATTTATTAAAGATAACCCTGACATTACGATATTAAAACCAGACAAAAGCAACAAAACTGTAGTCATGAATACCGCAGACTACAATTTAAAAGTGGGAAACCTACTCTCTGATACACAAACTTATAAAAAATACGTAGTGATCCAACTAACTCTTTCCAAAATAAAAATAATAATTTTGTCAAAAAAACTTCATCTAAAAATGTGATATCTGAAATAGAAGCAAGGAAGCTTATGATTCACAATGCAGTCGCGCCCAAAATATACGGACTGCCTAAACTACATAAGAACGGCATTCCATTGAGGCCTATTGTATCGTGTATTCAGTCTCCCTTTACAAACTATCTAAATACCTTAGTGATTGTCTAGCCAAAATAACTTGTAAGAACGACTACTACATCAAGGATTCTTTTAGCTTTAAAGAATTTATTGACTCGACTAAAATACCTTAAGATCATAAACTAGTGTCCCTTGATGTTGTTTCTCTTTATACCAATATACATAACGATCTTTTATATCAAATAATTAAAGAAAAGTGGAATTTGCTAAAAGAACACACTTCTCTTGATCAAAACACATTTATTGAAGGTGTAAACTTAACATTAACAAATAACTATTTTCAATTCGAAGACAAATTTTATCAACAACTTGATGGATGCGCAATGGGTTTACCCATATCATCAACTGTTGCACAACTCGTCATGGAATATGTAGAGGAAAATGTACTAAGTCATAATAACATTCCAATAACCTTTTTTAAAAGATACGTTGACGATTGTCTGACATCTGTACCAGTAGACCAAATTAATAACTTAGTGAGTTCTTTTAACAGTTCCCATCCTAAAATTAAATTTACATCAGAAGTAGAAATAAATAATGAAATAAATTTTCTTGACCTAACTTTAATAAGAAACCAAAATGATGAAAAACTAAAGACCAAATGGTATACGAAAACTACGTGGTCAGGACGGTATTTAAATTATTATTCAAACCACCCAAATTCGCAAAAAATAGTGTAATTATAGGCCTAACTGACAAGGCGTTGATGCTAACTTCACTAGAACTCCGCCCAGAAATTTTAAACAAAATCAGAAAAATCCTTAGAGAAAACAACTTTCCGATAAAACAAATCAATAAAATTATCAAACAACGCACTTTAAAATTATATAATAACAATAAAAACAACAAAAATACTACTGTAATTGACAATCCAAAAAATATATAGCAATGCCTTACTCCCCTGAATTGTCCGAGAAAATAAAATACATTTTAGCAAAACATGACATAACTGTATGCCATAAGGCTCATAATCTTCTGTCATCTTTATTTACACCCTTAAGAAGCCAAGTGCCCAAAAAAAAAAATCTAATGTTGTTTACTCTATTCCTTGTTTAAACTGTCCAAAAAAATATATAGGTAAAACAACTCAATACCTCGATAATAGACTCAATGGACACAAATATACAAAAAATGCCTCTACCGCCTTACACAAACATGAAAGTAATTTAAACCATGAATTTAATTTTAAAAATACCGAAATTCTGACAAAAGAACCTCACCATCAAAAACTTCTGATTAAAGAAATGATTTACATAAAAAAAGAACCTTATGCTGTTAACGATAAGCAAGACATTAGTAATCTCAGTCAAATATATCATAACTTAATTATTTAACTTGTTATATTATATAATTTTCACACCACCATGTATATACAATTTTTATTACTCTTCTTAAAAAACTACCAAAACTAACAATAGGCCGCCTTATACATATAAAAACTAAGGGATTAAAAATGGTTTAAGAAAAATAAAAAGTTATATATATACAGGATGGCGCAGCTCATACGCCTCGGTCTGTGTTACGAAAACGGTGTAATATTTTAAAAATTATTTTTTATTGGCATATGCAGGTGCATTGAGAGCATAATTTAAAATTATTATGAATTATACAGGGTGCTCAAAAAAAAAAGATACATATCAAAGTTAGGTTTTTAAAATGGAACACCCTGTATATTAGTTAATTTTTGCATTGTGGTAACAAAAATAAGATAAGTTTTATTAGCGATCCCTATATCAAAAATAAAAGGTTTTTGAGATAATTAGGATTTTTCAAAAATACACAATAAAAACAATATTTTAATAAAACTTACCCAACTTATGGTTTACTCCGTATAGTATGTAATAATGGTAAAAAACACATTGTAGTATTAACTTAATTTAATTTGGTCCGTAAAAATTAAACAGGGTGATTAAAAATTACTTTTGAGTGCAAATAACTCGCCTATTTTAAATGGAATACCCTGTGTAATTTTGGTTGGTCCGAAGCAGAAATTATTTCCCTATAAAACTTTTTTAAGGTTATTTACTCTAAAACCTAATATTTTTTTAGTTATTTTCTGTTTTATAACTTTGGCTTCAAAAACCTAATTGTTTTATAAAAATCAAGGAGGCTAGACGTAGCTCTGACATTATTTTAGCTTGTGTGGTAAAAATATTTTTTTCTTTGTACAACACTAATATCATCTTCCGATATTATTTTAATAAAATTTATATTAGACATTTTATACCTAACTTTTATAATGTTCGGTAACAATCGGTTTGTATTTAAAGAACATTAATTTAAAATATCCATTAGTCTAGTGGCCTGCGATGCACGATGGTTTAAAATATAGGTGCATCATTGCAATTTCATTTACTATTACTTACTTTAGAAAAGGGCCTAAATATTAATATTTTTCTGTGCTATTACTATTTATTTTTAATAAAATAAAAGCAAAAATATTAGTAATTGTTTTGCAAACAAAATTTTAATAAAATAAAAATATATCAGAACGGGTAACAGCAAAAAGTAAAAATAAAAAATTAACTAATAGAATATTAAAATTAACTAACCTAATCACTTAATAAATTTTCAAAATGACGTCCATCATTTTCGATACAAAGGCGTACTCTCTTTTCAAATGATTGCTTAACATTGGTTAGCATCTGTGGTGTTACACTATGAAAAGCTGCTCTAATTCTTTCCTTCATATCCTCAGCAGTCGTTGGCGGCATGTCATATACAACATTTTTATTGTATCCCCATAAAAAGTAATCGACACATGTTAAGTCTGGAGATCTTGCTGGCCAACTTTGTTCACCTCCTCTTCCTATCCATTTATGAGGAAAATTTGCATCCAATTCCTGTCTAACATTTGCTTGAAAATGTGCTGGAGCACCATCCAATTGCAGCCACATATTTCTTCTAATGTTAAGAGGAATATTTTCCAAAATTTCTGGCAAATTGTACCTTAGAAATTGAAGAAACATTGCGCCATTTAAGTGTCCCTCAAAAAAAAAAGGACCTACAAGTCTTGTTCCCAATATTCCTCCCCACACATTAACAGACCATCTATTTTGGTGGTCCAAAGTATGAAATAAATGTGGGTTTGTTTCACTGTAATAGTAAAAATTATGCCTATTTACATGACCAGTATTATGAAATGTTGATTCATCCGTAAATAGGACATAATCAAAAAACTTTAATTTTCCGCTATTTTATCCAAAGCCCACAAACAAATATCAATTCGTCTATAAAAGTCCGCTTCATACAGTTCCTGATGCATTTGATAGTGATAAGGATGATATTTATATTTGTCAACTACTCTTCCGATGCTCCTTCTACTTATTCCGGTTTCTTGATTTATCTTTCGTTGACTTGTATTGGGATTTTTATTAAAGCACCAATTATACGAAATTCGTTGTCTTCATTTCCCAAAATAATTTTTTCCCTGTTTGGTTTTTGTATACGCAACACTTCCTGATGTTTTAAATACTTGAAGTAATTTTTCAAGCAAACGTCTATTTGGATGATTTCGGTTTGGAAATTTTTGAGCATAAACTCTGGATGCCAGTAAACAGTTTTCATGACACTCTCCAATTACTAAAATCATATCCATCCGTTCTTGAAAAGGATAAGTTTTCATTTTTTTATAAAGGTAACAAATAATTATAAGAAAAGATAAAAATTTACCAGTTCTGACAACTATTAGGGGCTGTGTCAAGATTAAACAAATGAAATTGCAATGACGCACCTATATTTTAATCCATCGCCTACTTGTCTAATGAAAATTTTTAAAGAATGTTTCTTACTTACACAAAAAACGATTTTAACCAAAAAAAAAAGTTAGGAATAAAATATCTAACATAGATTGAAATATCATCAGGATTTGTTATCAGTGTATATTTTTACTAAGTAAGCTAAAATAGTGTCAAAGCTTAGTCTAGCCTGCTTGATTTTTATAGAACAATTGAGATACTTGAGCACAAAGTTATAAAGGAGGAAATAACTAAAAAAATATTATTTTTAAGGGTAAACAACCTTAATAAAGTTTTATAGAGAAATATTTTCTGCGTCAGACTAACTGAAAATATACAGGGTATTCCATTTGAAATAAGAGAGTTATTTGCACTCAAAAGTATACAAAAATATATGTTAATTTTTAAACACCCTGTATAATTTTTAACGACCAATTTAAATTAAGTTAATACTACAATGTGTTTTTTACCATTGTAATATACTATACGGAGTAAACCATAAGTTGGGTAAATTTTATTAAAATATTGTTTTTATTGTGTATTTTTGAAAAATCCTAATTATCTCAAAAACCTTTCATTTTTGATATAGGGATCGCTAATAAAACTTACCTTATTTTTGTTACCACAATCCAAAAATTGACTAATATACAGGGTGTTCCATTTAAAAAAACCTAACTTTGATTTGTATCTTTTTTTGAGCACCCTGTATAATTCATAATAATTTTAAAATATTACACCGTTTTCGTAACACAGACCGAGGCGTATGAGCTGCGCCACCCTGTATATATATATATATATATATATATATATATATATATATATATATATATATATATATATATATATATATATATATAAAAGAAACACCTGAGGTCTTTTTTTTTCTAATTTCACTGCTTAGTGTTCATGGGTCATGAAAGTAATGTCGCCTTAAAATTACGCAAATTAGATTGATTCACCTTGATGTTTATGCAATACTGTTCATTAAAGATTACTAAATTTTATATTAATATTTAATTTTTTGTTGAAAAGAGTAATTATCCTTTTTTACTTTAGTTTAAGTATACCGTGTTCTTACGAAATGATTAGCGGTGTCTGTCTTTTTTTTCTAAATAGTTTAGCGATTTTAAATTTTTATTTAAAATAGTTATATAGAATATGTACATTTTTTCATTGGTTAACACTTGGAAGCAAATCAATGTATTAAATGTTTAACCTTACTTAATTAATTTAAAAAAATGCGTTTAAAATGTTTTTCCAATTTTGTCAGTTTGTTAAAAAATAGGTGAAAAAAAACAAGCTTATACGATTTTTAAGTCTTTTTATTAGTTTATACAGGGTGTAAAATTTTAAGAGACACAGTTATAAAATTAAAAAAAATAAATTTGGCAATATTTTTATTGACATTAAGGGGATAAATTATCACTAAACAAATTATATATTATAAGTCCAGTGGCATCTCAAAAGGCAACTGAAGAAATATTTTCAACGATTTCTTTAGATTAGGCAAATAAAATACTGCTTTAATGTCTCTTATTTTTTTTCGTTTCTA
The DNA here is from genome assembly GCA_014170235.1 of Listronotus bonariensis. Taxonomy (NCBI): domain Eukaryota; kingdom Metazoa; phylum Arthropoda; class Insecta; order Coleoptera; family Curculionidae; genus Listronotus; species Listronotus bonariensis. Next base: position 14,834 of record JACEGR010002833.1, read on the forward strand.
GTTTAGTTTAACACGAAAAAAATTACTAATAAAAAGAAGCATTGTGGAATCTTTTTCTTTTAAAAATTAGGTTTAAAAATTACTAATGTAACAAAAATAATAAATACTTATTTAAATAAGGTGTATATCCACTATAACAGTTTGTACTAAAATGCTTCCAGAAATTTTTTGTTTTTTGTTTAATAATTTTAACACCCTGTATCTCAAAAGTAAAGACGTTTAGAACATATGTTTATATAAACTTCTTAATCTAAAATAAGCTAAGGAATCATACCCTGTATTTTTAGTCATCAATTAAATACACCCATTATTTCAGTTCACTCACAAATGGCGTCCAAGTTTCAGTCACTTTCAGTTTGACATTTATATCTGTCATTTCTTGCCTAGAATTTGATTTATGCTGTCTTACTAAAGTCCTCAAATTTTCATGAAAAAATACCAAACAACTCAAAAGTTGAGAAGGGGGCCCCGACTTTAGACAAGCACTGTATAATGAAGTAATTTTATATTACCAAAAAAGAAGTCCCTCAAAAAATACCAAAAACACACCCTTGTTAAATCGAAAAAATTAAAATATGCCACTTCGTGATATTGACAACAAAAAAAAGTTTCAAAAGTTATTCTTTTAACTTACTTTAAAAGTTTGCAGTAAATTGTAAAACTAATGCACTTAAGGATTGTTTTGACATCTTTTACCTTACCTATATATATATGCAATTTCATCCAATGAGTAATAACTCTTTTGAGCAAGCTTTTATTGTTTGTAATAAAAATTGTATGCTGTCGTAATTTTGAGACTCTCCTATTAATCAAAGCACATATCTACATTAAATGCGATTGGATTATAGAATATCTAAGAGAGATTTGTTTTTGGTTATTATTGAAAAATATTTTGTTTACTCATTCTGTTAAAGCGCCCCAACTAAACTAGCGATTTTTTTGCTAATAAATTATTGTAAAAAAACCTTGAATTTTAATTGGTACCCCGCTTAACATTTCTATAACTACTTACTTTTTAGGGTTTCAAGTTATATTTCACCATTATTTTTATAGTTCAGTCTCTACAAACGTCAGTTATTGCTTTTTAGGTGGCTCAAATTACCGCCAATTAACTAAATTAAACTCTGTATCTTCTAAGATAATTAAATGCATGGGCACTACAACTTATCTGATTAGATTATTTGATTTTTTTTGCCCACCCTACCCTTGGAATCATATCTGTGTTTTATTAACGATTTTTTTAAAATGTGTAAATGAATTACCAAAATACTTTAAAAATAAAATATAACCGACCGAATTCACGTCGTTCCAAGGGCTTGTAGAATGATTCCGCGATGATTTAGAGCTTGCCGGTTTTTACATCAAAGGAGCGCGCAAATGGGTTGGTTTGTTTGGACGGATGTTTGGCGAATTGTTGTAAGTCTTCACGCAGCTATAGGTAAATCAAAATCTCGACGCCAACCCGAAAAATAATGGCGTTAAATAAACCCCTTTACAGGCATCAGATAAGACAAAAACAGAGAAAAAACGAAAAAGAAATAAATCTAGGCCTGGCCAATTAAAAATAAAAACGATGTTTGCCAATAAAAACAAATAAAAGTGGAAAGAGAAGTATGTTACAAAATGGAGAAAGTAGATACCCAAAATAGTAAAAAAGGCCGTTGACATAAACTAACCTATTATTATTTTTTTAAACTAAAGCACTAAGAGGGCCATTAAGACCGGCATTGTATCGCGAAGGGGCTTATTACAACTAGTAGCTTTTTGTATTTCATTTCAAAGGCCGTACCATTAACATGATTTTTATGTAATTTTTTTTGTCCATAGATAAGCTCTATTAGTTTTTGTATGGACCTAATAGGATAACCTAAAAGGGTCCAAAGTCATTTTAATGCATTATTAAATAATACTACAAACACGCTTTGGACTGGCTCACTTTGTTCGAATATACCTGGTAGTGCAACGCCAGACTGGCCATAGCAAAAATATTTATAATTATTGGGTTTAATGTAGAATGCCGTAATAGCATATAAAATATTTAAAAAATATGTTGACGAATAGACAGAGTGGCTATAGAAAATCCTATGTACATTTTAATACTTTAAATATTGTCTCCATATTGATTTTACAACAAAATTGTTGTATTTTATAGGTTATTTGTTTTCTGGGGGTTTAAATTAAACAAAATAATATTGGACATTTCTTCAAAGATGTTAAATATTAAAGAAAAACTATTTGTAAAATCGTTACAGACCTGATACATATGTATCTTTTAATTAAGCCACCAGTTAAAAATTAAATCTCTGATTAATTTTTTAATTAACGTTTTACTTTCCATAAGTAATTCATTAATATTCATTTATTACCGGTGGATCCATTACAATAATTATTATAGGTATGCAACGAGTTTACTAATAGTTATTCTTAATTAGCCTTTAATTAGCTTTACAAATTTAATGTGTTTAAATTGTGTTAGTTGCTGTCTTGGGCGACCCCTAGACCTACATTGCGCTATAATGACCCAATAGGATGCAATAAAAGCATATTGTGCAATAAAAATTAAACTCCCTTAAACTTTTGTTCAATTATTGCACAATCTTCAATATTAGCCCTAAACGATCAATTTTATTGCACAATAGGTAATATTGTGCAATATAACAATTGATCGTTTAGAAGACGCCTAACAAGTTACTTGTATAATATTCTAAGATCCGAAAAGGAAGCGACCTGCTCCTATCTGTTTACCGGATAAAGACTACTTTATATTACGAGTAGTATTTAAACAAAGGCATTGCTACAGGGCTATATTTAAATTTAAAAAATAGCCTCAAAATTTTTGACACGCTGTATAGTGCCAATTTATAATTTTGTTTTTTTTTTAGTCTACATAACATTTCTAATGTATCACTTATATTTTTCTTTCCAATTTTATAATTAAAGTTATGGGAAATTCATTAAATTTAATATTTTAAGTTTTTTTTTGGTTTATTCTGTATTATTAAACCGACATATTATATTAACTAGATTAAAAACGTATTTAAAAAAAAAGGTTGCCATCATTCAGGTTTTGTCAAAATTTTGAAGTATATAGGGAAATATAGCCTTGACTATAATTATTTAATTATTTAGGCAACCCTACAGCAATGCCTTTGTTCAAATACCACATTTAATATAAAATAGTTTTTATCAGGTAAAAAGATGGGTCTAGATCATTTCCTATTCGAATCTCATACTATAAGCAACTAACCCATTTACTATACCAATGTACAAGTGGCAGTTGTATTCCTAATTTATTTTAGAAATTTGTTTGCGAAGACTGTTTTGTTTAGGGAAAAATTTAATCTACAAAATCTTTATTTTCTTAATTTAAAACCGAAGTACGTAACTGAATAAATATAATAAGGGTTACTCACACACTGAGAAAATACGGTTTTTTGAAGTTGGCTCTATCTTTAGAATATCAATTTATACGAAATTATCTAAATAGTTAACCCGGAACCACAGAGATCCGGTCATTTTGATCAGCGTGACTAACCGATTGGTAAAGAATATGGCATCCCCAATATTTGCGCATACATGCGTCTATGTACAATTCGTGCAATTTACCTTGTCCACATTTTAAATGCCTACAAACTTTTTTATTTATTAACTTTAAAAAATTATCCAAAAACCAAATTAAACAGTAAATTATCGAGTTTTTTTCTGATATAAAAATTACACAAAACAATTCAATTAACAGAATAGATTGGCATAACTTACTTTTTATATTGGGACACCCTGTATTTTATACCACTAATTAAAGGGTCTTTTAAGAAGCTTTACAAAAATACTACATTTATTATATCTATCTTCAGTAGTTTCGGAAATATGACCATTTTAATCTGAAAAATACACTGCTTAGAAACATTAGTGGAACACTTCTTAATACATCTATAGCTTTTAAGTTAAAATGCTATACAAATGAGACATCCAAATTCTTAAAGCCACACACTTTTTCCTTATAAATTGATAAATGTAACATGCAAAAAAATATATTTTTTTAAAGATATGACTAACAGTTTGAAAACACAACGAAAAACAATTTGACAATAAAATGACCTCTGCTTCGTTTAGTGATGTAGTAGGTATGGTAACAGTTACAAATTATTGTTAATATTAATAAGATGTCAACAAGATTAAAATGCAGCATCTTAGTAAAGTAGAAGTTGGTCGTGCTATTTATTTGATTGAGAATGGATTTCGTTTTAGGCAAGTTGCAAGAATGTTTCATCGCAGACCTTCTGTTATTCAGGGTCTGTCGGATCGTTATATAGAGAAACAGGTCAGCATAAAAGACGTATTGGGCAAGGTCAAAAAAGGAAAAACACCGCAATTCAAGATCGATTTTTAGTACTTTCGTCTTTGCGTAATCGTATCCTTACAGCAGATGATCTTGAAACTACGAATTACCGAGTGGATGTTTCCAACCCAGAAGACCCACGCGGAAACCCATTTTGACAAGGCACAACAAAATATGCCGTTTAACTTTTGCTCGTGAGCATAGTAATTGGCAACTTCGACATTGGACCCAAGTGCTATTCAACCGACGAGTCGAGATACCGTCTTACACGTTGTGATGGTCGAGTACGTGTTTACAGGCGTCCTGGTGAACGGTATTCTGCCGCTGCAGTACGAGAAGTTGAAAGATTTGGTGGAGGCTCTATAATGGTGTAGGGTGGGATAAGTATAGAAGGAAAAACCGACTTTGTGGTAATTTAAGGAACTCTAAACGCTCAACGTTACATCGATAATGTGCTAGTAGAACATGTTGTACCTGCAGCTTAGGGGTGGGCCGAAATTTTATTCTAATGCATGATAATGCGAAAGCACATACTGCAGCAATTACCAGAAATTTTTTATGAGTACGAGGTATTGACACAATGGGTTGGTCTGCGATTAGTCCCGACTTGAACCCTATTGAACACGTTTGGGATTTGTTGGACAGACGTATTCGGAAGCGCCCAAATGGAACCCAAACTCTCCAACAGCTACAAGAAGCATTAATAGAAGAATGGGAAAATATACCCCAAGAAGATCTTTGAAAAATCATACGAAGCATGCCAAGGAGGTGTCATGCTGTTATTCGTGCTAATGGAGGATACACTCGATATTGAACCTCACACAAACTTAATACCGCAATGTCCTGCATAAAAAATGTAGCTATCGCCACATTGTTTTTTGTTGTGTTTTTAACCTGCTAGTCATATCTGAAAAATAAATGATTTTTTGCATGTTACATTTATTAATTTATTAGGAGAAAGTGTGTGGTTTTAAGAATTTGGATGTCTTATTTGTATAGCATTTCTACTTAAAAAGTTATGAAGGTATTAACAAGGATTCCCTAATTTTTTGAGCAGTGTATAATATTTAATTTTCACTATACCTACTTAGTACTAAGCTTAGACTGTAGATATAATGAAAATTATGTGTAATATTTTTCAGATTTAAATGAACATATTTCCGAAACGATTAAAGATAGATATAATTAATGTAGTATTTTTGTAAAGCTCTTTAAAAGATCTTTTTAATGGTGGTACAATATACAGGGTATCCCATTTAAAAAAGGTAAGTTATGTCAATATATTCTGTTAATAAAATTAATTTGTGTAATCTTTATAACAGAAAAAAACTTAATTATTCACTGCACAATTTGGTTTTCAAATAATTTTTTAAGTTAAGAAATAAAAACGTTATAGACATTTAAAATGTGGACAAGTTAGATTGGACGCACTGTACTTTTCTGGCACTTATTTTATGTTATTGTTCAAGTGTATGTCGTAAATCAAGCAAAATATTAAAGTTTAAAGTACGACATCGGTCAAATTTACTGGTAGTCTGTGTTTACGTACCAGTTTTAAAATAAACAATTTTTTTTTTTCATTTCTGACGTTTTAACATTATAAATTGCGTATGGTCTGTAATCCAAGGCCCACAAAAGCGGAATCATAATAAAATTACAATTATTAGGATACTTTGCCTAAAGAGGCGAAATAACTGAATTCTAATGCTAGCGATATCGAATGAAGATGTCGCGTCTATATACTATCGGATCACAGAGTTGGGTCGTATTCTCAGTATGCTAAATAGTATTCAGAATACATTGGGCCGTATTTGAATACATTTGTGTATTTTGTATTCAGTAAAATATTATTTTGGTCAGTAATCGGGATTCTATATTGGAAATTTTTTAAAGTATTCGACGAATACATTTTTGTAAGTATTCGAATACCGGCCTACCCAGTATTCGAATACGAAAACGTGAACTGTTTTAATTGAAATGGGGATTTTTTTTGTTTTTGTTTTTTTCTTATTTTTAAAACATCGGATTTTTCTGTTTCTATGTAGTATTTGAAAAAAACTATTTTTACTATTTATGATTACTGGGTATTCAAATTCTTTTTTCTTCGAAGTATTCAAATATTCGGTATTAGAAATTTTTTTCGCTATTCGTATTCGAATACCAATCAATTTACATTATTCGACCCAACTCTATCGGATCATTACACTTACTCAGAGATCGAAGTCAACAAATAAGACAAAGAAAATAGAGATAAAAGTGAAAAGTCAAACATTTTTGCGATGTCAACTTCTTTAATGGTAAAGTCGCTACAAATGGTTAAAAAGAATGTTTAATTCCTAAGTATACATTAACGTTGCAACATAACAGCACAGAAACGAACTATGTTTTTTTATAATTTTTTGTTGTACTGTGTTTAAAATGGATTATGTTTTCTTTCCGTGATTAAAAACGGCGTGCTGCAGTTTTCCTTTTATGGCTATAAATATGTTTTGTTGTATATATAACAAAAATAGGAAAATAAAAATAATTTTATCAATATTTACTGTTGTTTTATTAAAAAGTGCTTAAAACTATATTTTGAATACAAATAAAAAATATGTAAAATCTTATTCGTATACAAATTTAAAAAAAGTTTTTGATGTCCATATACAGGTTGAGCTAAATAACATAACACATAAGCAATGTGAGAAAAAGAGACAATCTAACAAAATCCCGGCTGGTAAACATGCGTGACCAATACTGCTTGTTTTGTTATTCTATTACTCGCCGATGTACCAAAACTGCTTGCTCAAGCAGTATGGTTAAAAACGACCAAAATAACGGGTCGTCTGTGGTTACGTTCCCAAAACTGAACCACTCTTACTTATGTATGACCAATTTTACTTACAGGAAACCCACACTGGTAAAATAATATTTGAACACAACAAAAATGTTTTTGGTGGCATAGTTCAAGAACGCATTGCCGTCAATATTATTTAATCTGACCATAATGCCAAAATTTAAATGAAATTAAATACTAGTTAATTTTAACAACATTAAACTTTAAAAAGAACTTTTACGTTTTTTTTTTGTGAATTATATTTTAAAGTTATAAACTAATACATATTAAAATGTGGGTAAATATATGGTCGATGAACCGTTTGTGGTCACTTTAAGCAATTTTGTAACTTTTACGAATATTTAAAGTAACTAACTAACTTAAAGGAAGTACGAAATAACAAAATATAAATTATATATATTATTGGTGTACGTATACTAAAATTTTAAAAAATTTAAAATGAAGACTTTACTTCAATTAAAAAAAAACTAATAAAATTTAATTTTACCTCCTATTGCACCAGTAGTGGCTATATACGTACTAGTATTGGTCATAGTCAATATTATGTGTTTTTTAGGAAACATTAATATTTGCACAATTTTTTATGAAAATATCCATTTATTTTTGATTTATCATAACAAAATACAGTATGACGGAATTCTAACCTATGGAAAAAAACTTATAAAAAAATAGTTCTTAATTAAATAATTGATGTATACAACCAAACCAAAAAAATTAAACAAATCTGTTTATACATTCTCTACATTAATTTTCGAAACAGACTTGGGCGTGGAAGTAAGTAAAGTGGACATATTATATATATTTTTTTCAATTTGGTCAGGCACTTATAACTTTCTTGTTATCGGAGATGGAAATGCCATGTCAGTTGCAAAGTTTTAGATATTTTTTTGTTGACTTTTTTTAAAGTCTTACACAAACTTGTTTTTCTCTTTAATGAAACACCATGTGTATTGAATTACCATTAAAAGGAAATTTTAAAATTTTTTAGAAAAATACTTGATATTTGATATGCGTTTCTTAAATAGTTTTAAAATTTTAAGCATACTACAGCTGTTTTTAAGTAATAACCTCAAATATACAGGGTGTCTGAAAAGGTGAGGTTATAAATGATAAAGCTAATAGAGTAAGCCAAAATAATGTAGGAACTTCATATAAAAAAAAGTGTTCAATTGCTTTTTGTTGGGGAGTTATTGAACATCGAAGATGTATTTAAAAAACTAATTTTTATAATAAATTTTAAACTGTTGCTACAGTACCAATGATATTAGGGTAACTTAATATTTTTATACTAGTGCTTCCTTTCATAGGTAAACAACTGTTCAGTAAGTCGGCTTTATATAGTAGGTGACGATTTTTTTATTTACTGTATGCATTTTTGACAGAGGTGACAAATTTGACATTTTGCTTTGACTTTAATATTTCCTTCATATTTTTTACAAAAAAGTACACTTTATTTAAAATGATATCTTGTACAGTTTTTCATAAAATCGCATAATAAATTCGGACATACCAGCATTTTGTATGTAATAAAGACCCTAATTATTAAAAAAATATAATAAAATATAAATTTTTTAAGAATAGTTAAAAGTTTAAGGGGCATACAAACACCGTGTTTGTTATTAATCTCAAAGTGGCCTCAAAGTGTACAGTGACCACAAATGGTACATCTACCCTAGTTATTTAAATTTTTGCAAATTTACCTAAAGACCGAACCAGAAATTGTAACTTTGTTTCACAAGATTAATGGATAAGAGTTCGATCTCATTTTCACAAAACCCTAAATCCAGAATCAAAATAATGGCAGAAAAAGCACAAACCCTACACTTTCTTCCGGCATTGTTAAGCGGCGTTAAGTGAAGTCATCCAGTTGAGTCTTTATGGTTTCCGCATTGATTCCAAGCTATAAGGTTTTAACTAGAAAGAACGTACTTGGAAATGTGCAAATGTTTTAAAGATGCTTCCGTTACATTTAGTTTTTATTTGACGATTTTCAACTTATCGGCTATTTTAATACATATTACAGGATGTTCCGAAAAGTAAGGTCGTAAATAATAGGGGTGACAGAGTAAACCAAAATAATTAAAATAATTAATAATACTATGGTAGGGGAGCCCAAGAGAGGATTTCGGGATTATTATACTGGAAGATACCTTGTACTCGGCCAAGTACCTTCACCAAATATAAGCCCTGTATATGGGGCCGATTGTAAAAACAAAAATATATTTATAATACTTTTTCAAGCGCGTTAGATTAAAATAAAGTAAGTTAATTATTTGCTAAACAGTGTATATTTCACTAATCTGACAATTTAAGAATGAAGTAAAAAAGCGGAGCGCTACAAAGTTGTAGAAAAACGTCATTTTGACATTCTCACATTTTTTTAAATAAAAGAAAACATTTAGGGATAACGAAAAATATATTACCCGACACGATCAGAACAATTTTCACAAGCCGAAATCATAACCGTATTTTTTGACATATTTAAAAAGCTATACCCGCTTTCCCCACTGATAAAAAGGTATACATTATACAGCATTTTTTTCTTCTTATCATCTAAGCTTTGCAGCCCAATAGGTATCTATGACGCTCGAATAAATCCCCATTTAACATCGTGGGCTCCCCTACTACTACTTTTAACTGAGAAACGACTTTTCGAATGGTATCTATTTCCAACCGTTTTCAAGTGATAAAAAAATAATTGTTTTTAAGTGATAACAAAATATTGTTAGTAATTTATACCAAAGAAAGTTCTATTGCACATTTTTGGGAAGTAGGTGATTGACCTTTAAAGTTGGGATAAGAAAGTCTATTTTAATTAAAACTTTTAAATTGATGCTACAGTACCAATAATATTTGGGCAATTAAATAACTTTAGATAAGTGCTTTTTTTGTAGGTCAAGACAAGTTTAGTAACTTGGAATTATACCAGGCGAATCGATTGGTTTTTTTCATTTTATGTATGCATTTTTAATAGAGGTAATAAATTTGAGATTTTGCTTTGACCGGTTAATTTCTTTTTTTTTACAAAAAGGTATCTTCCATTTTAAATAATATCTTGTACCGTGCTTACTAAAATCGCATTTTAAGTGTTAAGTTTATATTTAATATTAAAATTCATTTATTTGAACAAATCATTAAAATTAGATAATATATATATATAATGCCCCCTAAACTTTATAATACAGACAAAAACTGTTTTTTTTTATACTAACCATATATCGTAGATTTTTTTCAAAAAATGGGAATATTTATTGGATACACAATGCTGGTATGTCTGTATTTAAAACACGGTCTTCTTAAAAACGGTATAGGATATCAATTTAAATAGAATAAACATTTTTTGTAAAAAAGATGAAAAAATTAAATATTTTTCTTTTATTGTTTTACCTTATATAATTCGACCCACTGAACAGGTGTTTACCTATGGAAAACAGAAGGTTATTTGGTTGCCCAAATATCATTGGTACTGTGGCAACAGTTTTAAAGTTGTGTTTAAACTGGGTATTTATTTATTCTAAGTGTGAATGTCAATAATTCCCTAACGAAGTGTGGTAGAACTTTTTTATATATAAAGTAATAACATTATTTTGACTAACCCTATCACCCCTATTACTTACCACTTTATCCTCACCCTATTTAAATAAAAACTCTTTACAAGTTGCATTATTTTCTTAAATATTATGAGCAGCTTAATTACTTTGCTAAGATATATAAAACACGTTGTACAATTATAAATTTATTTGTTTGTTATTAGTCAGAAAAATATCTTGGCTAAGTTATAATTAAGGGATATTTGTACTTCTGCAGTCTATATTTTATTTCGATGTATAGAAACCACTTTTTTACCAGTTATGTAGTAAATGAAAAATAAACCTTTAATATAAAGTTTAGTTTAAACCCATTCCTTAAGCAAACTTTGATTTTTCTATGACGTTGTGTAAAATTATGTATTTTAAAAATAAAAATAGGGCTTTTTTAAACACAAAATATGTGTAAATATGTGTTGATTTTTTGGCTAAGATGTTTTTAAAAATATTATATTTTCTGATAACGGAGTCGGGCGACAGACCGACGCTATCGAAGTGTACGTATTCTTATGACACCTTTCACACGACCAGCCGACTTTCCGTGTTCTCAACATGTGAATGGTCTCATAAGACTCCATATACTTCGACAGCATCGATCCGTCGACCGACTTTCCGTCTTCCGCTAATGTGGAAAGGCAGTTTAGGTACATTTAAATTTGAGCGAACACAACCGAACTAACGAATTTGTTCGCTAGGATTAATGTATTTAAACGACAGATTCGTAAGAATTCGCACATGTTTCAACAAATGTCGGTAAGTCAGCGAATGATCAAAGGATAATTTCGTTAAATTTAAACGTTGTAATTTGGTTGCGATTATGCGTAAACCCATGCGGTTCAAAAATCCGGCAAATGATTCATTTTTGGGAAATATGGAATGGCAAAAAAACAAAGCGTTAATAACAAATATGTCTTTTAGTGAAACTGCCTTCCCAAATGTGGTGTCCATTTTTGCATTTCGGGGTCTGTAAACAATGGTTTTGCCCATAGGATATTCATCTACTTAGGTATTGTGGTTCTTTTCACTTCGGAGATACCTGGTAATTTTCTGACGTTGATCATTTTTACAACTTTCTATTAATCGTTTGGTTACAAAAAACATGTAAACTTGCAAAAAGGTCAAAAAAGTATAAAATATGATATTCTAACCCAACATACCTTAGTCCAAAAGTGGATGATTTTAGAGATACAGGGTATGAAATATTTATTCTGGTTTTAGTTTTTATAGGTAATTTTGTCAATAATAAATGTATTGTTACATAACATGGAGGGGGCGGTAAAAAACAAATCTGCTATCAATTTTATTTTAAACGCTAGAGGGTGCTACCTGCAGTATCTTGCAAAATTAAGTTTGAACTAACTTTCTTAGTCACTCTGTATGTACCTTTTTAAAAACAAATTCCTTTCTCCAACTTATTTTACATAAAAAATTATTTTAAGCATCTGTTTTTGAGATATCTGGATCCACTGTTTGACCAGGTCTAAGATATACAAGGTGTTTTTAAATTACGAATTAAAAACGAATCCTAAGGTAAATTTAGAAAGAAAGTTTAAATAAACCTATGTCGTAAAGGTCCTAACCTCTGAGATATATAGTAATAAAAAGGTATATTTTTTTATTTACAATCCTGTATTTTAAAAGGTACACCATTAAGAAAGGTTTATTTTACTTTTTTCTTTAAATTATTAAAAAATTCATACTTTTAAAGATTATTTTTATTCTAAAACACCTTCTAGCTCAGATCTGGCCAAACAAGAAATTAATTTTTAAATCCGGATATCTCAAAAACGGCTCTTAAAATCAACGTTTACTACGTATACGTCTTTTATGTAAAATATGTTAAAGAACAAGAATTGGTATCTAAAAGTTACAAGCAGCACTTTAATTTTATTTTATTTATATATTATAATATATTTTAATTTCGTTTTTAATTTTGCAAGATACCTTAAATAGCGCTCCCTAGTATTTAAAATAAAATTAATATTAAATTTATATAAATTTCTTACCTTTTAAAGCCGCCTCCAGCAAAATAATATTACTGTATCATTCTCTTGTGGACTAAGATATGTTGGGTAAGATCGTTATTTTTTAAACTCAGGAATATGTATTTATATATTTTTTTATCTTTATGACATCTCACGAAGGCTTATGCCTAAATACCAGTGTACCGTGAGTGCCGGGTTACTAAATGTTTAACCCAAAATTGTCGTGTTCCGTCAACGTTATCCAAGCACTGAAACATGAAGTTGCATTTCACAGCACCTTTTAGACAACGCGGTAGTGCCACCACGGACATTATTTTTAAATAACTACTACCTAGAAATGGCAGAATACTACACAGTGGTTTGCCATTGCCAACTGTGAGGTGACGAGCTATTAAAAATCCGATGTCCGACTCCGAGATTCGAACCCGGATCGCTGCGGTAAGAGGCTGACACGCTAGCCACTACACCACTGCTTGCCACGATATTTTTTCGCACTATATAAGACACCCTGTATATTTTTAAAAAGTGTTAAGGACAAATAAACATACATTAAAATATACAGGTACAGAGTTCTACTATATATTTTTTTTTAATAGTTTCCAATTATGTCTAAAATTTTTATTAAAAAGTGCGTGTCTTTACAGAATTACAAATTATTTTGAATTTTTTCCCCTACAGTGGGGAAAACTTTTAATTTGCAATTTGTCAGAAAATTTTATTTTTCATAAAAGTTTCTGCATGGTCCAAAACTGTATTAGCAGTAGTTAGTTTTATGGTATACAGGGTAGGTCAAAAGAATAAAAACTGTTTAGGAGTAAAGTACCCTTATTTCTAAAAACACAAAAAAATGTTAAATAGAAAAGGTATTTAAAATTTCAATTTATATCTAAAGACTAAATCATGGCCTCCCATTAGGGTTAATAAATTTTTTTTATTTTAATTTATCTGTTCTATACTTTCATAAAAAATTGAAAACAAAATTTACAAAGTAAATAAGGAATTTTTATACGCATATCATTATTTACATTATATTTGCCTTAATAAAAAGCATATTTGTATAATTTTAGGGCCCTATTAAATATACTTGCAACAACCTTAAAGTTAGCGATTAGCTAAAAAAATATAAATGCAGCTCAATTTTACAAATTTGCTTTGATTTTATTAATTTTTTTAAAAGACGGTTGTTTGAAACTGCTTTAAAGAAATATTACATCAGAAAATTAAAAATTTGTATTATACAGGGTTAATTTAAAATTTTCCAAAAAAAAAAAAATTAAAAATTTGACTTGGTATTTAGGCAAAACTTTTGATTTTATTTTATTTAACATTTTGTTGCATTTTAAAAAATAAGGGTACTTTACTGTTAAGCTGTTTTTGTTTTTTTTACCTACTATATGTATAATATTTAACTTTAAAAAAACAACTACTGTTAATACAGTTTCGGACCATACACATAACTTTTATAAAGATAAAATTTTCTGACAAATCGCAAATAAAAAGTTTTCCATTTGTTGCATACTTAATGGACCACACTGTATAATATTATTGTTTAAACAGTTTAATAGCGTTGATTAACTGTGGCTTTATTTTACTATATTAATTAACACTAACTTGTAAATTGTACTCAAACGTAATCCAGTGTCGCAACTGTTGACTCATGAGATATACAAGTTATATCTGTACACTGATATGTACTAACTAGTTACGCAAATGTCTAATTGGCCCTATGCAATATGTATGTACTCAGAGCTAAATTTGTGGTCAGCAGGGAAAATACTAACTACATGATTTCTAACTAGTCCATATATCTATTAATGTTACATATATTAAAACTTTAAATAAAATTTTATAGGGTAAATAAACGGCTATCTTGCACCACAATCTCTTTATTTTATAGTTGTTAGTGATTAAAGAAAGACGAACATGTTTCGACTATAGCCAGCCTGGAGAATTGAAATATACTAGGGTACCTAAACGTCCTAGTATTTTTTTTTTTATTATAATAACTTTTAATCAATTTATATAATAAAAAAATGGGACATCTCCTATGCGTCAGAAGACATTTTTTTAATATAACAGAAAGAAACATAATTTTTACCAGTGTCGTCAATAAAGAGTTTTAAGTATTTTTTATTATCTTTAATTTAAAACAAATTTATTTTTTTAATTTTCTTTAATTGTTAAACGGTTTACGCGTAAATAAATACTAACCATTTTCTGGCATGGACATGTACCTAATACTACAGTAATTACTAGTACTTTTTTTAATTATTTTTGGGACAAAATTAATGTTTTTAAATAAAAATTGGTTAATAAATTAGTGTTACAATTTGTATTATATAAAATAATTAATTAAGCAAAGCAAAATTTTCCTGAAGAAAATATACCCCAAACCATTCATGGACGACACTGGTAATTTTTTTATTTTTTTTAATAAATAGGAAACTTTTTAAAAATATTAAAATCAAAAAAACAAGTTCTTATAAAGATCCAATTTTTTTTGAATTTTAACACCTTGTAGTTTAAAAACTTGGACGATTAGGACATACGTATAATCAAATAATGTTTTTTATTTTAAAAATACATTTTTACCTTTGTCGGTAGACACCCTAGATAATCATTTCTGTTTTTGCATGTTACAAAAATCTAAATTAAATCTTAATGACAAAACATTTATACTTTAAAACGCCAAATGCTAAAAAGCAAGGACAAAATAGTTATTTATTAGATAAGTGAGTTATATTATATATAAGTCACGCAAGAAAAGTTTAACTCTCGAGCCCGAAGGGCGAGAGGTAATTTTCTTAAGTGACTTATATGTAATAACTCACGTGTCTAATACAAAATTTTATCCAACACTTTCGTATAAATCGTTTTTAATATCGAAAATAATTTGAAAACGTCATCCATTATTTGTTACTTGTCATTGTCAACACCAGCAACAAAATTTTGTATTGTCTATAATTCACTAGTGAGCTAAAGGGTACTGTAGCTCACTAGTGACTTATAGTACACTTTATATCCTCAAAATCTGATCAATTATGTAGATATTATATGTAAGTGTTGGATAAAGGTAATTTATTATTAGTTTAATACCTTAAAAAAATAAAGTTTTTTGAATAAACAATTGTTTTATTACTATTTTTGTTTTATAGATTTATCATAACTTTGTTTCCATTAAAGCCTTAATTTATTTCTTTTTAGTACTGTGTCACAAAAGCACATATTTTATTTTAAAATAAAAAAAATTTTAAAAGAAAGAAAATAAATAAAAGTTTACGTTTTAGGACAATAACTTTGTCAGAAAGCATAAATTAGCATCGCATTTTATAACTTTTTTTACCTTAAACTCTTTTGTATAATTAACACAATTTAAAAAAGGCAGGCAGGAACATCGTTAAAAATAATTTAAAAATGAGTGTGTATTTCACCGCTTTTCCACTGATAAGGGTTTTATCGTCAACTCTCAACGGACTTTTTGTGGCCGGAAATTAATTCAAGGATTAATCCCAACTTTGAGGTCTGCTTAAGTGAATTCCCTTTAAAAGCCAAATTTGTAGCTGCATAATTTTTAGACATTTACTGTTGTCTGATGGTTTAGTTGTTTACACCCTTTTAATTTATATTTCGGCAAAGAGAGAATTAATAACTAGGCTTATTCTAATAGACTAGTTTTTAGATGATCAATATTGGTTTTTGGTTTCTTTTAAGAGGCTAATATATAAAAAGATAAATAAATGGATAATAAAAACATCTGAGTTAGAGTTATTGTGTAATTATTAAAAAAATTGTGTGTTAACATACGTGTTTAATATATGAAGGTCCAGTATGGATATCTTGGAAATGGTAAGAGATACGAAGATGGTAAAAATTAACAAAGTTAAGGTTTTATGTGCCTAATAATATGCTGTTTAGATAGCTTAAACATTTCGAGTATTTCCGGAGATACCAAAAAAAAAAAAATAGGAATTTGTTTCACTTTTTTCTTGGTCTTATTTAAAATCGAATTTTAATATAAATTGCCCCTTTGTAATGCTACTTTTTTCTGCTCTATCCAATGGTGGTATTTTATTTGAACTGCGACAAATCGTTTTCGTAGGACCATCATCAACTTTATTTTTAGGTAGACCATATTTAAAATAATGTTAAAAAAACAAAAAACTTTATTATTTGTAAAAAATGTTTTATGACAAAATACTTTTATATTAAAATAGAATTTTCTATTACCATAAGAAATTACGTTTTTTCGATCGCTATCATAAAGTACCAAATCTAAGTACATCATACACGATGTAAAAATGTTGCTTTGTTTGGCGCTTTTTTAATCTTTTACTTAGGGTTCTGTTTCGGTGCCTCCTATAATTTATTTAATTAGGAATGTTAGGAAAATTTCGCCACTACGTCGGTTAGTTTTTATGTCACTTAATTTTAATGTGATATTTTGGGCATAAATTAAATAGAAATTCTAGTAAATAATTATATTTACTTAAATAAATAAATAAATTCAATATAGGTTATGTTTTCACAAAAGGTAAGCACAAACAATTTTAAATTTTAAATACATACGTATATATATATATATATATATATATATATATATATATATATTGCAAAACTCATTAATAACATAAAATTTACAATAAGTCAAAAAGTGTTGGACTTAAGTATAAAATATTATGCATAAATTATGTTTAAAATTTTACGCCGAATCTTAAAAATAAATAATATATAGGGTGTTCCATTTAAAATAAGAAAGTTGACATTAAGTTCCGGTATAACTGGAAGTGCTAGAGCTGTCAAAATATTTTAGTTTTATGTCCCCCACTGACTTTATAATATCAATTTTTTTATTTTGATACATTTTTTACGTAAATATTAAACTTTTGGTATTTGAAGAGTTTATTGCTTTAAATGCATCAAATACTGCTATTTTTAAGAGCATTTTTTTGCCGTTTGGGGCTAAAAAAAACTATAATTAAATTAATAAAAAGCAATTCCAAAAAAAAATAAACAAATAATTTTAAAAATAAAAATATAATTCCAAAAACAAATTTAAGAACATAAAAGTGTAACAAATTTTTTTATAAAAACTTTAAAACTTTTTAAAATCTTAGTTTATAGAGTTCTCAAAGAGACCACCATTTTGTGCAAGACAATATCCCAATCTGTTATAAAATTTGGTTCTTGTGTTTTCAAGTATTTTAGGTGTTATACCTATAAGAACCTGACTAATTTTTTTGGCGGAGTTCATCTAAGTCACTTGCACTTTCATTTCGATGCCTTAAATTTGTTGCCTAACATGTTCCCAAAGAAAAAATTCATTTAGTGCCAAATCTGGTAAACTAGGAGGCCATTTTATGGTACCTTTTCCGCTGATTATACGATTTGAAAACGTAAGTTTCGAAAATTGTTCCCTGGCGTTATGAGCCGGACAACCATCTTGTCAATACCAAATTTCTACAAAATTGACATTGAGAGCCTGAACAGCTAGAAATCAGGTTAGATTTCTAAAAAGATTTAAATATTTGTTGGCATTTAAATTTCCCTCAATAAAAAAGGGCCAATGATATTATCGCCCAAAATGCCAGCTCACACGTTGACCTTTTGAGTGTGTTTTGAGAGGGATACTGATGTGCTTATTTTCTATTGAGTAACCTGCAGCGATAGAAGGGTTGTGATGACCATGCAAGCAAAATGGGGATTCATCAGTAAAAATAATATTTTTGATAAACGTGTCATTGGCATCGGCCCTCTCCATTATACCCTCACAAAACACCATACGTTTTTCATAGTTTTCAGGAAAAACCTCTTGACTAGATTGCAATTTATAGCAATGGTATTTGTTTTGTTTCAGAATATTCCTAACTGTTCGGGCTTCAATATTAAGTTCCTCAGAAATTTTGGTACTATTATAAGGAAAATTAATTTTGACTAAACTGCAACTCCGCATTCTCAAGGGCTTGTCGTTCCTCGGTTATTAGAGGTGCAGGCAGCACCGCATTATTACACATGCATTTTCTACAACTTTGTAAACAGCCGCTGGTTTTAAACTTACTTATAATTTTCAAAGTTGTACTTTTAACTGCCACAGGACTTCCTTTCAATAAAAATGCAAATCTCCCGATTATTTTTTTGCTGAATTACCAGCATAGTATTACTAAATACTTTGAACTATTTGTTCAACGGTATAAACCAACATTTAAAAAAAGCGCATCAGTTTGCGACACCCCAAATAGGTTACAAATGAACTCTCTCCAAATACTTCGCGCCCGGCGCGTGTGGTTTTCATCTCCCACTACTGCAGGGAAGTGGGCGTATACATACATATGGCATCATTGCAATTTGAAAAATCGGGGAATATTTTATTTTCTGTTACTTCCTATCTTAAGGCAAGCTCGCTATCCTTTTTTCCACTAGTTAATCACAATGGTTCAATATTTATTTTTTAGACCTGTATATATATCTATATATACTATATAGTTTTTCTATAAAAATACAGTATTTTTCTGTTATTTTACTTTGAATCTATCAAATTTTGCATTTGACGAAAAAAGCTAACCATTAACAGACCGCATCTCGGTTCGTTTGAGTATTTGGCGAAAAATCTCTTAAAAACGTTAAATTTCAAATAAATTTAAAAATATTACTTTAACCAATAAAATGTATAGTACCTTTTTGCATAAAATCACTATTTCAATTGATTAATATATTAAAAATGTAATAAAATAATTCACCCTTGAGGATAGCAACCACCCCCAGGGTTTTGGCGCCCTTCGGTGAGATATAGATTTTGATACTTGGGGTATTTCTTACTTTCTGCTAAAAGTTCAAGTCAATCCATGCAGGACCAAAGAGTTGCGAGATAAAATGCTTCATTTTCTGTACATTGATTTGTTACAGCTCGGATGGTCGATTTATTGTGTAGTACTTTTTGAAAATGCTTACTCATAGAAAATAACAAATCCTAACTTACATTTCAAAATAATTGACACTTTTCACACCGGTGAGCCCTTATGTTTTTTTTCTTCTACAAAAACCTAATAAATAAAACTTAATTTAGCCAATAAAGAAGTATTATGGAACCAGAAAAAGCAAACAATATTCGTATTTACCCACGACAAACAAAAAAACATTAAACGAATTCTGACGCAAAATTAAACCGAAACGTAGAATTGAGGTCAACCGGCATTGGCAATTGAAACATCGCGTCCAAGCAAAAAAATTCAGGGAATGGTTTATGTCTCGGTCAGTTGCCAGGAGTGGGTTAAAATATGAGTTTTGAAAATTTAGCCTCGCACACCACGTTTATTGCAAAAGTGAAGTGGATAAAACATTGTTGGTTTTACAGTACAAGGGCAATTTTAAAACAGCAACGAACAAAAAATGGCTTTACTTAAATCAACATGAGAAATATGAGAATTAAAAAGAAGAATTCTTGTTTAAATTTGTACAAATTTTTTATATTTTTAGTCTTTACTTTTGTAAGTCTTAAATTAAGATAATGCCTAAAATTAAAATTGTGAAACAATATAACAAATTAATATTTTTAATAAACACTAGCAATGGCACAAGGTTAACATGGGGTTTTCCGAAAACAAATATATTTTACTATCTTTTTATTTGCAAAAAAGACAATTGCAATTTTGTCTGAAGATAATATTTAACATTTATTAAGTATTAAAACTGCCTAAAAATACTGTCTCATTTTAAATGTTTAGGGTTATAAATTCGAAGTTTATTATTAGGTTTAAAGAACTCCTTACATATACAGGATTGGTTATCTAAAAAAGTAGCGTATTTTAATGCTTACCCATATTTTGTTTGTAAAATTTAAAAAATTACATTTATTTAAAAAAAAAAGTTTTGTAAAATTGTCTAATTTTTCCATTTGTTGCCGAATACTACCAAAGTTACCTTTTTAAAAGCAGTAAATTTAAGATCGCACGTTACGTCTTTGAGTCGCTTTTATAACTTTTTTAAATAATCCATCAAAATACTGATAATAATTTAAATTAAATTATAGTGTTTTTAATGTAGGTTCAAATTAACAAATATGACATAAAACAAAAGAACTTTATTTTTGAACTTAAAAAAATAGTATTTGGAGAGTTTGTTAAGAATTTAAAATTACATATTTTTAAAGCATAATATCCTTTAAAAAAATTGGAATAAAAACTTACTTTTCCAACTTACCCCGTATAGAGATTGGATCAAACCAAATTAACTGTCGTAAATAATCCTTATTGCTCTTAAATTTTTAAAAACTGTTAAAGCTTTTTTTATGCTTAAAGCATTTAGGTACATTTAGACTACTTCAAAAAACAAAACAATTTTTTTTTGGTTCATTGAAGTTAAAATTTAAAAGCTCCTTTAGATAAAAGTTTTACATCGTTTATGTCTTCTTAAAAATATTTTTTTATATTTTTTTATATGTTTTGGTATATAATAAAAAGAGTTTATAGCAGTTTAAAGCAATGTTTTAGGATTTATCTAAATACAAGACAAAGACATAAGAATAAATTTAAAAATCCGTAAACTAAATGCGTTTTCTAAAAGATGAATATTATTTTAAAAAGTATTTTTAATGAACTTACTAATTTTAGCTTTCGTTAACTAAATCAAAGACAAAATTTACGTTTTATAAATAATATTTTTTTAAGTTTAAAAAAAGTTTTTCATGATTTGTTTGTTAATTTGGACCTACTTCGTATATGCTATGTATGAATTATTTAAATTAAACAAGAAAAAAGTTTTACATAATATGTTCTAACATTTATAATGCTCACTGTATGTAGATTAATTTATGCCCAATGAACTACCTTCAATAAATTAATCCGCAAAACCGATACAAAACATATCATCAAATTAGAATTATGGTTTTTTAAAACTAACTATCCAAAATTAATGTATAACCTATTTATTAAGATTAAACAAGAAACAAATAGTCTAAGATCCGAATAGAAAGCGACCTTCACCCACCTGTTTACCGAATAAAAACTGTTTTACATTAAAAATAATATTATCACGAAGGTATTGCCATGAAGTTGCTTAAAAAAGTAGGTCAAGGCTATAACCAATTAAAAAAAATAAAAGTTTTAGGTGACCCTGTATAATACTATTATATACTAATATATTAGTACATTTTGTTTTTTAGATTTAATAAATAATGTTGTGGTAAACTTTGTTTTTGTACATTTTGTATTATTTAAAAATATATATTTTAATAACTAGCATACGTACGTATGTAAAAATATAGGGGTTGTCATTATACAAGGTGTGTCAAAAATTTTTAAAGGTATTTTTTTTAATCATATATGGCCTCGACCTATCTTTTTAGGCAACCCTGTGGCGATATCTTTGTTTAAATACTATCTTTAATATAAAACAGTTTTTATCCGGTAAACAGATAAGCGAAGGTCGCCTTTTATTTGGATCTCGTACTATAAATATTCTACAAACAATAAAACCATTATTACCAACACCTAAAAAAATGTCAAAATCGTCATAAAATTGTCTCCTTCAGTAAAGTTTTGCCAGTTTACTTTAACAAAAAGCCAGACGTAAAGACGTAAAAATTGTTGTGGCAAAATTTAAATATAAGCACAGCAATTTACTTTACATACATATGGGTATGGATAAATGGTTTAACATGTTTCTCTCATTTAATAAATACCAAGGCACAAAGTAACCCAGTTTTATATACAGGGTGTCCGGGAAAATGTGGGAAATCTCTCGCACACGTATGGAACAGATGAAAATAATACGACAAGTTCCTATAAAATTTTTCCGTTTAAGCCCCCCTGCGGAGATATGATGCCCAAAAGGGGGCAGCTAGAAATCGATTTTTCTTGAATAACTTTTAAAGCGCTCTGTATAATTTGATAATATTTTAGTACGATGCATACTAGTAAAGACCTCTTAAAATAGTGCCCTTGAAACTTATGTCGCTTCTTTAGTTTGCCAGGGAGGGACTAGTTTTTGCACATTATTGATAATATTTTTTACGCCCTGTATATGGTGAAAACACAAAAATATGTTTTTGGGTAGTTTAAACCTTTTGCTAAAAAAAGGTACTCTTGTTTGACATCGATAAAATGAGCCGTTTTCGAGTAAAAATTATTCAATAAGAGTTTATTTTTTTTAATAATACAATATTTTATTTTCGATGTAATTTGTAATTTTTGATTCAGTATTGAAGTCCTCTCGTAGCAGGTCAGGAGTTTGTTGCAAATGTTGTTAGGGAGATTGCTAAGTACATATCTAGGTACAAAAAAAATTACCACCTTTCAGAACTTGTCAACTTTCACGTCGGTGACACATTCATTCTTTACTTCGATATTAACTTAACTAATTTTTGAATTTCGTCTTTGAATAAGTAATTGGAAATATGGAATACACATTTAGTGAATATGCAGACATGCACGTGATGTATTGTCTTGCATCTTGCAATGCTTTGGAAGCCAGGAGGTTATACCACGATAGATATCCTAATCGTATACTTCCCAATCATAAAACATTTCAACGAATTGACCAACGTCTAAGGGAGAATGGTGGGCGATTCCATTTTAATAAAGGTAATACATTTACTAAATCTCTTCATACTTTTAGGAAATTTTGGGAAAAGAAGTACAGACGCTGGTCGAGGAAGAACAGTACGTACAGCTCAATTAGAGGAAAATATTTTAAATGCTGTAGGTGACACTCCTTCAACAAGCACTCGAAAATTATCAGCGCAATTTAATACGTCGAAGACAATAGTATATGAAATTCTTAAAGGGCAGCTTTTGTATCCATATCATCTGCAAAAAGTGCATGAATTGATTCCTGAAGACTTTCCCCGTAGAATGTTGCCAGTTTGCAAACTGGTTATTGAATCAACAACGAAACAATGCAAATTTCATTAGCACGATTCTCTTCACGGACGAAGCAGGTTTTAGCAAAAATGGAATCATTAATTTACACAACTCGAAAATCCTCATGCGACTATTGTGTCGCATCACCAACATCAGTTTCAACAAATTAATGTCTGGGCAGGAATCGTTGTCAATTTCTTGATTGGACCATTCGTACTGCCGGCACGACTAAATGGACAACTTTACTTGGAATTTCTTCAGAACGATTTTCACTATTTAGTAGAACACTTACCACTTGAAACTCGCCGAAACATGTACTACATGCATGATGGGGCACCACCCCATTTCAGCGTTGCTGTGCGGGAGCACCTAAATACAGTCTATCCAAACCGTTGGATAGGTAGAGGAGGACCTATTGCCTGGCCTCCTCGATCTCCCGACTTGACGCCACTCGATTTTCACTTATGGGGACATCTAAAACTTTGGTGTATTCCACTCCTGTCGAAAGTAGGGAGGAACTTTTCCGGAGAATCACGTTTCACTGCGATCAAATAAGGAATAATGTTGACTTCACGGAGGCCATGTTGAACCTTCTTACAAAGTTTTTAATTAAGCATTTGATGTTCAGTTTTTATTGAATTTAATAAAATGTGGATGATAAGGGAATTCTTCCTCATATCAACCCCACAAAAATTAAAAAAACAAAGACTTTTTTACTCGAAAACGGCTCACTTTATCGATGTCAAACAAGAGTACCTTCCGTCCCTGGCAAACTAAAGAAGCGACATAAGTTTCAAGGGCACTATTTTAAGAGGTCTTTACTAGTATGCATCGTACTAAAATATTATCAAATTATACAGAACGCTTTAAAGGTTATTCACGAAAAATCGATTTCTAGCTGCCCCCTTTAGGGGATCATATCTCCGCAGGGGGCTTAAACAGAGAAAAATTTTATAGGAACTTGTCGTGTTATTTTCATCTGTTCCATACGTGTGCGAGAGATTTCCCACATTTTCCCGGACACCCTGTATACTAAGATATGATAATGAGGTATTCTAAACCTGTGATGCATCATGGGTAATGTGTCAAACGTTCGCCCCACCACGAATGTGTCAGACACGCTTATCAAGCGAATGCATGCGAACTCCTCCAATAATAAAAATATTTTTTAACAATAAAAAGTGTTTATTATTTTTACCCTTTTATAATAATAATAAATAAAAATAATCAAGTAAAAATCTTGACCTAATAGTATAAGAGCTAGTGAACCCTTCAAGTAACGGTGACCTTTAAGGTAGGAAATTTGTATAGTGATGAGTCATAGCATGCTTAGTACAAAAATCATCACCTAGCAGGCAGTAGCCGTGCACATACATCATCACCCTGTATATTTTTGAAAGTTTAAAAAGTAATAAAAGAAAAAACTTGAACCTGTAAGCATACAAAATTTTCAAGGATTTAGTAATTTATAGTAAGGTGTAAATGACGAAAGTTAAGATTTTAATTTACTAATTTGGTACCTGGTACCTGCCAAGCCACAATAAGTCAAACATTATAGTCTACCATTGCTTCTACCTTTGTTGGAAGTATGCATTAACAAACTTTTAGCTTTTACAAAACAACGAAGGTTCGCCGCTCACGAGCTCTTAGACCTCAGCCACAATACCAAGCGTCAGCGGCCAGCGTTGAGCGGAAAATGTGTGAGCGCTGTCTTTGATCTTTATGCAAGAATGAAAGAACTTGTTTATTTAAATCAGCCGTTCGACGCTGACGCTGGTGATCGTGCCCGAGGCCTTACTTTAATAGTAAATCGTGCAATCCAAAATGTGTCTATGTAAGCCAATATAATACGATTTTTTTAATCAATTGAATTAGGTATTCAAATGTATTTGTTAAAATATAATTAACGTCTTTAAACTAATTATACAGTGCTTGTCTAAATTTAGGACGCCCTCCTAACTTTTAAATTGTTTGGTATTTTTTCATGAATATTTGAGCACTTTAGTGAGACAATTTAAAGCAAATTTTTGACGTGAAATGACAGATATAATTGTTAACATGACAGCTAGGCGCAATTTTACAAAGAAAAATTAAATAGCCAGGTAGCCCTGACGAGTACTTTACAACCCCAGAATATAAAGTCAATACCTTATTGGTGAAACTATACAGGGTAGGACAAAAATGATAGATTTTTTTAATGGGGCACCCTGTATATTATATTACCAATAAAAACATATCTAAAAGACCTTTAAGAAAATATCTTATTAGGTATATTTGCCTCAATAAGTTTTGGAGATATGCACATCCAAATAGGTATTCATAATTTTTTTAAAACCGCCATTTTTTGGAAGTTAAAGGTATTCACTTTATATTTTGGAATTATAAAGAACCTGTCAGGAGCTTTAAAATTATGTGTTACAGAACCCCCTTGCCTTTTAATTTTTCTTTTTAAAATGGCGCCCAGCTGTCAGTTTGACATTTGTTTCCGTCATTTCCTGTCTATAATTTGCTTTATGTTGTCTCACTAAAGTCCTCAACTTTTCATGAAAAAATACCAACCAATGCAAAAGTTATGAGGGGGTCCTGACTTCAGACAATCACACGCAAAATAATATAATAAAAAGACATTGTTTTATTTTATAACTTTTTTTTAAATAATGTATGCAATAATTGTTCTTAGAAGGATTTGTACTAAGAAGGGTAAGAAATATGATAAGACGATTAGTGGAAAAGCTTTGACAAGTGCAAAAAAGTGTAAAATAATAAAAAAGAATTATTGTGTACTACTGGATACTGCTTTGTTTATGGCTTTGCTGCAAGGCAATTGCTAGATATTGTGTACTTATTTGCTGTGAAAAGCAGGACTTGCATGCAAACAAAAGTAGGAATATTGATGTATAGTAAAAATGGTATGGTTTGATGTTAAATTAATGATGGAGATCACAAAGACTAGACGTTTTCGAATAGTAATTCTTTTAGACTTGTGATAAGCCCTGAAAGACCCCGTTTACTCACTTTTAGTACAAATGCCTTAAAGAAAAGTATCCTAGTAGAAACAGACTAGTTTCATTTATTCATTTCTAAAATCCAGTAATGGGATACACGATTTTTGTACATTGAGGCATTTTATTATTATGTTAATCTGGCAACATTAATTGGAACACGGCAAACGATGACAAAATTTAAAAAAATTATATATTACTTGATTTAAGAAATAGGGGTGGTTCAAATAGGATTAGGATTGTACTAGCCAAAAAAAATAAGAAAAGATTGGTAATTTCTAAAACTTCTTGTGTTTTGTGCTTTTGTTAAACGACGCTTTTTAAATTAAAGTTGTGTTTCTGATTTCAATTTTTAAAATTGTTGAATACTTTGCTTTTTGTTTTATACCCATTTTGTACGAAACATCCTTAATAAAGTTTATATAGCAACCCTAGCAGCAGTCGCGTGGATCCCTTGATAAGCTTGTGACAGCTTTTAGAACTGAATTTTAAAATAACTTCATGTCCATGTGGTTGTACTCCTGTTTTCTTTTTCTATTTTATGTACCCTATATTGTGTATTGTAGTATTTAAAAAAAAACAAAATTAAACTGAAGACGTTTTTATTCAATTAAAAGCTTATTTTTTAATTCCGATCGGATCTAAGCACCGTGTGCTTTGCTGGTTTTGATAAAAAGTAAAAGAAAATATTTTAGCCACTTCAGTCTTAAATTTAAACAAACTATTATTTGGCCTTTTTGCAGAATAAAGATATTTAATAAATATTTTAGGAAACCTAAACTTTTATTATAATATGAAAGGATATTCTGCTTTTGCAGTATTATTACAAATTAAATAAATACTACTTTCAAATAAATAAATTAATAATGATTTATTTTAATAAAATTATTAATAAAGGTTAACCTTTATTAATTATTTTAAAATAAATAATTTATTATAAATTTACCTTTTTAAAAGTAATTTTAATTTTTACTATATTATTGCAAAAGCAGAATAGCTCTTTAGTTTGAGTTCATATTTATCATTTTTTTTTATTATTAAGAAGATCCAAATAATATTTTATTTAAATATATTTTCAGAAAACAAATAAACTCTAACACACTCTAGTTTTTTTGCAAAATAACCAAGCCAAAACAAATTAAGCCTTAATTTATTATTGATTGAGCTTATTAAAATAAACGTTAACATTTTTATATTTAGGCAATACCACCGATTTATAATTTTATAAATAGAACAGACATCACATTTGTTATTTGGAATTTTATATTGCCTGCGTTTTTTGTTTTATAGATTATTTATAGATACGATTTTAGTATGATTTTTCCAGCTCTTCTGGTTGTTAATTCGTTTTTCCTTTTCCCGTGCACCATTTTATATCGTTATTTAAGGGTATGTGTTATTTGTATGTAAATTGTGTATTTGACCACATGGGACATAAAATATGTCTCCAAGGGACAGAAGCTTTTAAAAACCTTTTGTTACAACAAAATGTAATAAAAGGACCGTATAAACAATATTAAAAAAATATTATTTCAATTTAAATTTTTAAAATTAAATTACCATTTGGAAGAAGCAAAACCTAATTAGTCCAGGCGAAATACCTAATTGCAAAAGATATTCTTTACTAACTATAACTATAACTTAAAGAACTAACCCGAACTTACTATTGGTATAGTTTTGCTATATGCATCACAACAACAAAAGATTTACAATGTGTTTTTACAATTTTTAGGTAAACAATGCATTTTATGAAAAAATGTTGAATACTAAAGTTGCCGATAACACAACAATTAATGTAATAACCATTTTCACCCTGACCTTAAAAATTTTTAAACAAAGTTTTAAAAAACCTGTTCTTATTGTTTTTAATTTTTATCTTCTTCAAAAATCGTTTGGTTACGCTGAAGTTTAAAGCAAAAATAGATTTTATCTATACTGTATGTAAATGTATTTCATCAATAAGTATGGGACTCATAAGCAGAGTGGTTTTAGTCAAAAAAACATTATTTTGTTATAGTTGTGCCTAAAGTTAAAATAAATTTGTTAAATATTGTTAAATAAAACAAATTTTACTTAGTCTGTAAGATCCATTCGTCTATTATTAATTTATGATCTACACCAATCTAGCAAGAAATAATTATGGCTTTAAACAACATAAAAATACACTAAGTCCGATTTTTAAAACAAGGTGTTTTACGCCACTTTAGTCTTAAAGCCCTTTAATATACATCCGGTAAATAAAAATTAGACGTCAATATCACAAAAGGCTTTTTTTTGCTTTTTTGTCCACTTTTAATAAATACCAATTAAAATATATACCCTTATAAAAAAATATGAAAAAACGCAATAAAATGACCTTTTTCATTATATTCGTACATTGTAATTGTCAAGAAATTATATAATATTTATTAAATTTCGAATTTTAATTTTTTTAAATTTTTAAAAAAGTTTAAAAACATTTTTAAATGTAAAACCTGGGTTTCAGGTATACAGTTTAGAGTGTGTCCCAGGTTAGATGTTACAAGAGGACAAATGAAACAAAAAATTTTAAAGTAAAATTTAGGATTTTGGAAAACTGGTCAGATTCTTTAAGACTAAGAAACACAAAATTTTTTAATCCGATTGGATATATTGTTATGACTAAAAGTATAAAAAAATGACCTAGGGCCCAATCCTTTTATTTTTAAAAATAGGACAATATTGTATGGGTTAATGTTATAGAAAATTAAATTTTAAAGTTAAGCATTAAAAAATCTGGCATTTTTTTACTATCTAAATTAAAAATTAAATACTTGGCAAAAGGGGTAAATTTTATTGGAAAATTAAAATATTTGAAAGATTTTGGTAAAATTTGCTTTATTGTGTCAAGTATTTAAGTTTTATTGCGTATTATGTAAAATGCTGACAAAAATTATTAAATGCTCTTACTACAAATTTTGACGTGAAATTAAATTTTCTACAACATTTGCTTATTTAATTTTGTCCTAGTTTTAAAAATATAAATACATTACTTCGTGCAATTTTTCATACTTTCAGTTTTAACTTGCCCTGTACTTTACCAATCGAAGTAAAATTTTGTATATGTTGGTTTTAGAATATGCGACCAGTTTTTCCAAAATTCCGCTAAATTAAAAAGATTGTGTTTTATTCGTTGGTAGTATCTATCCTGGGAAACTCTGTATACTTGTAATCCAATTTTTACATTTAAAAATATTTTCAAACCTTTTAAATATTCCATAATTCTTCAAATATACAATTTTAATAATTTTTTTGACAAAGGTAACAAAATGTATTTTTTCATTTCTAAGTAAAGTACTTATATATGTATTTTTTTATGCATTTATTAAAAGTTTAAAAAAAAAACAAAAAAATAGTCCCTTTTCTTTATTTTAAGAAAATGGCAATTAAAAATGGTCATTTTTTGTAAGACGATTTTTATTATAACGGCTGGATATTTATTCATAAAGAAGTACGATAGAACTAGAATGTTATAAAGCCTGTTATTTGCTTTAATTTTCAGTGTAATAAAACTATTTTTGTAGAATATATAAATTAAAAACAAAAAAGTTTTTTGAATTTTTTCAAAAATTTTTGTGGTTAGGGTAAAAATGTATATTACGTAGGTTGTGCTTTTTTGTTTAAAACTTAAAAATAACACTTTTTATTAGGCAGTGTTAAGTTAAAAATTGCAAAAAAACAGTTTCACCCTTTAAAACCCTCTCACCGGTTATTTTGTCCGGAGTTGTTTTTCTTACATAGCTATAATAAATTTAACCAAAGTATATTATTAGTAAACTGTAAGGAAATAAAATTTTTATGACCATTTTTACTTGTATTTGGCCCATCCAAATAATTTTAAACCCTTAAAAACCCAAATCTGTCCAGTACTTTCAATGTGTTGCCCACATTTTTAATATTTTAAAAATACTTGTTGTCAAATAGTGGAGCAATTTAGGTTTTTATAGAGATAAAATGCAATAAAGTAATATTGTCCAAACTATTAAGTAGTTTTCTGTATAAACATTAAGCCAAAAGTATTAGCACATATACCATTACGCTAAGAGGACAAATTCCGCTTCCAATGGCGCAAATTTGGCTTGTCAAACGCCGGCTGGTTCGCGTATAACTTAGTTTATATACTTACGAAATGAAAGGGTAAATTTTTAAATGCTATATACCAGGCAACCAATGTTTTTTGTCAATATAAATTAAAATGAAATTTTGATATTCTAAATAAAACTTAACATTTTTAAAAAACCTGTTTTATTTTAGAAATTAAATAATTACTCATTGTCTTTAGTAGCTTAAGTAATCCACCTTGCACTTTAAGATAGATTATATCAAGTGCACATGGTATTATTCGATTCAAAATATAAACTTTATTAAGATGAATTACTAATTAGTTTTAAGTTTAATTTTGGTGTTTACATGCTTGTTGTGAGTTGTATTATTGTGTTATTAAGAGTTATTGTATTTTAATCATTGTTATGTTGTTATTTTAAGAAAAGTGGTAATTAAATCAACTTATAACTTGAAAACTTATAAAATAACATGATATATATTTCTTTCTTTTTCTACATTTAAAAATAGAGCAAAAAGAGCTTATTTTAAAAGACATAAATCTTGCATGGCCGCAAAAGTCTTTGCAATAATAAGGGTAATAATTTACACGTCGCCTAGTTTCAAGTTGAGATGTAAACTGGGTGGCTGACGAGGAGTAGTTCTAGCCCGTTTTTCTTTTTCCAAGCTTATTGTACCATTTTATACTAAGACGAAAAATTGGTAAGAGTTACTAGGCAGATTTAAAGAATGGGAATATGTAACTAACAAGCAAATACAGTGCATTCCAATAAAAACGAACCAATCCCTATAATTATCTTATTTGTACGCCTATAAAAAATCCTGAAACACGTTACTTTTTATTTTTAGTGGAACACATGAAATATTTAGGTGATATACCTACGTACCAAACTTTATCTTAATATTTAAAAAAAAAAACAAAGAGTTACAGGGGCTAAATTCCATACATATTCAAAGATCATTTTCTTAGAAACTATTTAATCTTTGAAAAACCGAAATCTTTCAAAAAGAGAATATAAAGCTCCTTAAGATAAGGTGTCACCTAACCCCCTTTTCTATTTATTCTTTTGACGTTTAAGCTGGTGGGGGAAGGGAATAGCCCTGGACGGTAAATTTTGACACAGAACGGTGTCCTGATAAAAATAAAAATTGACGTGTCTTAAGATATTTTGTAGGTGTACAAATAACGGAATTATAGATAATGGCTCGTTTTTATTGGAATGCACTGTAAACTGTTTACTAATTGTTAGGCTTAACCTGATAAAGTCTAAAAAATTGGGTGTTATAAATTTTAATTATTATTTTTACCAAATTTACTAAGTAGTATGATCTTGTTGGTTCTG
This sequence comes from Listronotus bonariensis, assembly GCA_014170235.1. NCBI lineage: Eukaryota > Metazoa > Arthropoda > Insecta > Coleoptera > Curculionidae > Listronotus > Listronotus bonariensis. The sequence continues at coordinate 46,862 of JACEGR010002833.1, forward strand.
ATTAGTATTATTAAAACGTATAATATCCAGGTTAATATAATCCAAGATTCCAGTGCCCCCAGACTTAACTTATTTTCTCAGAAATAAAATATATCAAATAATGTAGTGCTAGTATATACCATGCGTGTATGCATATTTTCTAGCATGAGCCGACGGCCAAGTTACAGGTATCAGGGGCTAAAGGTAGATAAAAATAGTACTTACTTTTTTAATATCTTAGTGCTGATTCTTATGTATATTTCTAAAAATAAAAATTAAAATTTATAATTAATACTCGTCTGATACCAGACTCATTTCGGCGGCCATAATTTATACCAGGTGCTTTAAAAGTTTCAAAAAATAATGTAACTTAACTTACAATCTCAGTCTAGATTTTTATATATAATACTAAAGAAGCTAATTTAATAATAATTTTTGCAAAGAGCCAGACTAATCAGAGGGGCCTAACACTTCCCTAATACTTCCCCAGACAAACACAAGAGTTTGCTATGTATATGAACGCAATCGTGATTGTAGATAGTTATTTTAAACTTGTTATAGATAATTTAAATAATAATCTAATCGATCTTCAGTAATACAGCCGTCTATAGTTAAAACGTCTTAACTACACTTTTACATTGTTTGATATATTTTATTTTTAAGAAAATAGGTTAGGTCTAAGGGCCTTGGGATCTTGCTCTAATAGAAAAAGTGTTCAAATAGTATATAAACTTATTAAATAGTTGAGATGTAAACTGAGTAGGTGACGGGGGTAGTTAAGGCCCATTTTTTTGCGAACCTATATTTATTATATATTACTTTTGTTACTAGGATAATTTAAATAATAAAAAAATGTATACCTAATAAGTATTTATAATAATATACTATTAAGAAAACATCTAACTGTTAGGACAAAACTAATAAAATATAAAAATTTTTAAATTGTTATTGATTTGCAACATTTACTTAGAAGTATTATCTAATTGGTCAAATTAAAACAAATATAATGTATTATATACCTTTTTGGGTTATTAAAAGAAAGTGTTTAAATAGTTAAAAGGTGTTTAAATAGTTTAAAAATATAATATTTGTTACGTATTTAAACAAAAATCAACATTTTTAATTTTAGAGATATTTACACTAAAAATGAAAATCTTCTAAACCAAATTACTTATTTATTATTAGGATTGCTTTTAAAAAGGGTGTAGCTCTGTGCACGTAAAATTATAAGACCAAGGAATTAAACTATTGCACAAAATACAACAGTTTTCTTTTTTTTTTCTTAAAATTGTTTTTATTGTCATTCAAGAACTAATAATGTTTTAATAAATAAGTAAAATTTCTAAAAATACTGATTTTTTGACATGTTAGTAATATTTTTGAGCATTGTGGATTTAGATTTAGGTCAATGTGTAAAATTTTAATTAAAAAACTATTTTTATATTAATATTAAGCACAAATTTTACCTTTTATTTTGTTAAATAAGATATTTAACTGTGAAATTTAATATATTTTTTTACAATTTTGACAACAAACTGTGAAAAAAAATAAAAATAAGATTTAGATGCTCCAAGTATGTAAACCTGTCTTTTCTAAGAGCTCTGCTAGGATTTTAACACCAAACTTGGAAGTATCTAAACGACGGGAAAAAGAAGTATTTTTATTAAATAATAATAAAAATTGGGAGCAGTTTTTTATTTGGTTTTAGTTAAACTTAAATCACAAACTCAAAAATTTAGGGTTACGGTGACTTATTGATAGGTATTACTAATTTTTTTAATATGTGTACATGTTTTTACTATACAAGTGAAATTATTAACAAATACAACACATTAGTATGAAATAAATTGCCTTATTAATTTGTTTTTGTTTAAAATAACAAGTCCTCACTTCCATTTCTTTCAATTCTTGGTACAAAGTTAAATTCGAAATCCAACAAAATTATTCATAAAACATAATGTGCCGCTCCCTAAAAATGCCGCCATAGGTTTCAACCTACTCAGCCTTTTGGTAAATACGCCACTGTTTGTCCAAGTTTTTGCCGAGCACTGCATAATGGTTGTTTTTGCCATATCATCAAATTTGTGTGTATTAATAATTTGCGGAATAAAAAAAACTACATTTTATTTAACTAAAAAATACGTGCCAAAGTTTTGATTTTTATCATAAAAAACTATAAATCCTAGTCTGTAAAGTAAAGTTGGAAACTATTCTAGGTTTAAAACTTAACAAAAATAAAATATATGTATTTATATGTAGGTATAGCCACCGCGGCTACAAAAAGCTAGGATTTATTTTCCGAGCCAAAAGTATTTTCTCCTTCCAATTTATACACTTTGTATGTGTCCCAAATTAGAGCCTCTCTGGAAAATTGTTTACATGTCTGGGGAATGGCATCCCCTACAACCGTTAGCATTCTTGATGCCATTCAAAGAAGAGCTGTTCGTCTTATTAATGATCCTTAACTTACTCAAAGACTTTTTCTCTGGCCTATCATCGAGCTGTGGGAGATCTATCGCTCTTTTATAGATACTTTTACGGCTTCTGCTTCGACGAATTATCCAGTATATTCCCAGCTCCCAACAGAGAAACTCGTGTTGCCTCACGTATGCATCCCTACACGGTTCAATTGGACAGTCTCCGAACTTCCTATTTCGTTCGATCTTTTATCCCTAGAGATTCTAGACTGTGCAACCTACTGCCAGCGGAGGTCCTTCTTTTCCAAACCTTCAAGTCTTTAAGTCCCGTGGTAACAAACTTCCTCTTACCTTGCTTAAGACACCCACGGTACGTTAGTATTTAGGCTTTCAGCCTTCGTGGATTGTCAAAAGATAAAAAAAAAAATTATAATAGCAAAAGTATGGTTAAAACAAAAAATATAAAAAAATTGGTAAATTAGCAATATTTTTAATTTAAATTAAACATTTTATTTATTGTGGAAAAAATTAAAGAGCATAAAACACTTGGATTATTTTAAACACCAAAAAAATAAGTTAATTAAACTTTTTGAATTTAAATATAGAAAAAAACGTTGAAAATATTGATTATTATACAGGACCAACATTGACTAATTAAAAAAATATATATATTTTTAGTGTGGAAAATAATATAATCAGTTGTTTTAAAATAAAACAGTAAATTATAAAGTTTAAAAAGACAAAGTGATAACAAGTTGCCTTACCATTTTTTAAATTAGAGGTAATCTGGTATAAAAATTCTGTGGCATGGCAAAACCCGATATATCATTTTTGTAAAATAGGAAGAAAAGATATTTTTAACTTTGCATACGTCCTAAGAAATTGCAATTTTAGTTAAATATTTAAATTTTGCAACTAATTATTTCATACTTGGTTGTAAAATTTAAAAATTTTACTCAGTAGAGGTTGGGATACTTCCGCGCGCTCATCTCTTGGGACGCTTGCGCGCGCAGACTGAAGTTAGCTACAGGGCCTAGCGCCCAAGTTAGGCAACCCGGTGTGCGAGCAGACTGAAGTTAGCTACGGGGCCTAGCGCCCAAGTTAGGCAACCCGGTGTGCGAGCAGACTGAAGTTAGCTACAGGGCCTAGCGCCCAAGTTAGAGCAACCCGGCGGCGCGCGGACCGAATGTCAACGTTCTCTCTGACGTCACTAACAGAACTTTAGGAATCTTGTGCTACATCATATTAACCATTCAACTGCTGCTGCCTTGCGCATTCACCATCGGACTTCGCGCTGGGGAAATAATTACGTACCATAATAAATTTAAAAAAGTCCAAAAACGCAGATGCCAGTACTCGAACCGTGGACCTTTGGATCAGTTGTTCATCGCCATAACCATGTCGCCATGGAAGCAATTAAAATAAAACCGTTAAACAATGTGTAGTAAGTGGTGGTGGTGGTGGTATATTTAATCAGCAGTTAGCTTATACATTTACGTTTATGCGTCTAATTGTTAACATTATCTCAAACTTATCTTAGCGTCTCACGTATGACATAACCTACAACATATATCGAACTGACAGAAATAACCGGGGTGGGGGTGTTGCTGTAATAATCAAAAACAACATCCCCCACATTGACTTAGGCAACACACTATCACAAATTGAAAACCATTCTATCAAGCTACGAAACGGGGTGATTGTTACAGCGGCATACGCCCGCCCCTACCTCCGCATGCGAGATCAAGACCTTGAAGCGATCTTCCAACTAGGACCCCAAGTACTTCTTATGGGCGATCTTAACGCCCGCCACGTGCTGTGGAAAAATCGCCGCAACAACCGTAACGGTCATTTAGTGCGGGACTTTGCCACAGGGCGTGGCATACAAATCCTTTCCCCATCAACCCTTCCCCACTATCCGACTAACCAAATGTCCCCAACCTATATTGACCTTGTACTGAATAAGAACTTACTTGACCTACCTGACCTAACAGTAATGGATGAATTGTCATCGGATCACCTCCCTCTCCTGCTAAACTGGCAAGTTGGCATTAGCAGGGAGAATGGACCGATGACATGGTCATTTAAAAATGCCAATTGGCACAGATTCAAACGCACGCTAACAGAACTAACAACAATCGACAACAAAATACTAACAACACAACAATTGGACAATCAGGTAGACCAGTTCACCTTGAATCTCCAACAAGCACAACAGCAAATCGGAAAAAAGATAAGAGTCATTCCAAAATGAAGACAACATCCCAGATGAAATAATAAACCTCATCAAATTTAAAAACAACGTGCGCAAAAAATGGCAAAGACTTAGGCGGCGAGCTGACTACCTAAGACTCACAAACTTACAACAAACCATCAGACAAAAACTTAACAAATACAAAAATGACTCCTGGGCAGAAGTACTGAGAGGATTGTCCACCCAGGACAATTCTCTCTGGAAACTGACCAGGCGACTCAAAAACAAACGGACAAAAATCCCATCGCTCTCCCCAAATCACCCCCAAACAGACCTAGAAATTGCCGAAACACTGGCCGACTACTTAGCCGGAGTGTGCAGCGGTACACCCAATTCGACACCAGAACAACAGACAATAACGAAGCAGGCACAGGACCTTGTATCACGAAAATACCCTATCCCTCCACCAGTCCTCACCAGAATCCTCTTAAAACCCAAAGACCTCTCCACCATAATAAAATCCTCGCCAACAATAAAGCTCCCGGGGAAGATGGAATCCCTAACATATTGCTCAAAAACCTGCCAAGAAAATCCTTTATCCAATTCCTGTATATAATAAATGCCATTATACTGCTGCAGCACTTTCCACCACAGTGGAAAACAGCTGTAGTAGTTCCTATCCTCAAACCAGGCAAAGACCCCCGTCTCCCTGGCTCCTACCGCCCCATCGCCCTTCTCAGCGCCCCTAGCAAGGTAGCTGAGAGGGCAATCCTCTACAAAATCAATGACTTCCAACTCGGCCCCAGTCTACCAGACGAACAGTTCGGCTTTCGCCCTGGCCTAAGCACCGTCTTACTCATAGCACGCACCATTCAGCATATACTAAGTAAATTCAACCAGGGACAAAACACGGTGCTCCTGGCCTTGGACATTAAACAAGCCTTTGATGCCGTCTGGCATAATGGGCTCATTTGGAAGTTATTTTACATCCATAACCTTCCCCCATACACCGTTTCACTCCTCTACTCCTATATTTCTGGCAGGACCTTTCGGGTAAGGGTTGGGGATTCTATCTCTTCCTCCAAACATATCCACTCCGGAGTCCCACAAGGCTCAGTCCTCAGTCCGCTCCTATTTAACCTATTCACATCCGACATCCCTAAACACCCCACCACCCAATTGGCACTATTTGCTGACGACGCGCTTGTTTATGCAAGCTCGTTCTCAGCAATAGTCGCCAAATCCCAAATCCAATACCACCTTTACAACCTCATCCCATACTACAAAAAATGGAAAATTGAGCTTAACAAGGCCAAATGCGAATGCTTAGTAGCCACCAGGAAGTTCACCAATAACAGACTACCAATACCACTGAACATCGAGGGCACCCCAATACCAATAGTCAAAAAATTAAAATACCTGGGAGTAATAATCGACGAACGACTTAAGTTCGTCGGTCATATAAACCACGTCCTACGCAAAGCATTCGCGGCCCAACAAGCTCTTTATTCCATTTTATCCCCCAGATCCCCTCTCTCTCCCAACAACAAGCTTATCACCTATAATTCCATAATTAAACCAGTCCTAATGTACGCCTGTCCCACCTGGTCCTGTGTCTCCGACACACAACTAGCAAGAATACAAAGACTTCAAAACAAAATACTGCGTGCAGTAACAGGCCTCGGTCGTTACGCACGCATAGCAGACTTACACCAACAAACAAATACCCCGACAATCACGGATTACATAATACAGACTGCAGACAAATTCTTTCGAACGAAACCACAACTCAGTCCACTAACCACCGACTTAACAAGAATAAGATCCAATGACAACCCCAAGCACAAACCCCTATATTTCCGCCTTCCCCTGTACCAAGAACCCTACATCCAACCCTAACGTTCTAATATGTAATTAGAAACCACAACTAAGTAACCTAATAGCAAGCTACACAGTACCTGATCTATCAAGCGGGTTTTTTGCGGCTAATTTTTCCCGTGGAGTCTCATACCTATCATTCGCCAAAACACCGTCTTCTCAAAACACCAAAACAAAACCAGCAAATAAAAAATGCCTCTGAAAGGTGACGGACAGAGGCTTCCTTAACATGAGTAAAGATGTTACTGACACTCCCTGCGCCTCCACCTGCGCACCCAGTGTTCCACTGGGCCCCAATCTCGGGCACTGGCTGGCAGTCCTTCCGGATGCCCGAAGAACATTCATATTAATTTTGTAATTGTAGATGTGACGTTATAAAAACACTTGTAATAATAAAAAGCTTTTAAAATCAAGAAAAAATGAATGATCCAAAGGTCCACGGTTCGAGTCCTGGCATCTGCGTTTTTTGGACTTTTTTAAATTTATTATGGTACGTAATTATTTCCCCAGCGCGAAGTCCACATGGTGAATGCGCAAGGCAGCAGCAGTTGGATGGTTAATATGATGTAGCACAAGATTCCTAAAGTTCTGTTAGTGACGTCAGAGAGAACGTTGACATTCAGTCTGCGCGCCCCGGGTTGCCTAACTTGGGCGCTAGGCCCTGTAGCTAACTTCAGTCTGCTCGCACACCGGGTTGCCTAACTTGGGCGCTAGGCCCTGTAGCTAACTTCAGTCTGCTCGCGCACCGGGTTGCCTAACTTGGGCGCTAGGCCTCTGTAGCTAACTTCAGTCTTCGCGCGCAAGCGTCCCAGAGACGTATCCCAACCTCTACTTTACTCTCATGTGATTTGTCAGGACGTGGTTAAAACCATATTTTCTCCTTATTTTACAAAAATTTCATATCCTGTTTTGCCATCTTACCACATAATTATAATTTAACACTTTATTTTTATATCATGTCAAAATTAACTCAAATAAAACTACGAGTAGTACTAGACTACAAAACACATACAAAACAGAATTATAACTTGCCTCTTGAATATGTTTTAGCAATGGACAAAAAGTTTTGTATTTTACGATCTTTATTGTCCTTCTTACTTATTTTTTTGTTTAAAGTACACGTTTTTTAATAATATTTGATTATTTTCATAGGTAAAAATATTTTAATAACTTGTTTATTCATTATTGGTGTTTCACAGTGGCAATAATTTTCCAGATTAGGTATATATGTAAAAAATAGTCCTGTGTATGGTAAATATCTTTTATTTTGTTTTTTAAATTTCCTTCAATACAAAAGAAAAAATAGACCAACAGAGTTAAATATTGACAATATGTAGTTGTACGATGCACTTGTATTTTTTTTGTAATATTCTTAAACATTTAAGTAAAGTTTTAAATAGTTTAAAAGAAATTTTGTATATATATATAACCTAAATAATTAAATTTGTTTTTATAAAAAACATCAGAAAGAAATGATTTGGTAAAGTTCCTTAAAAGTTTTAAACAGAAAAATAGTTTTATTATTTTTTTAAGTTTAAAAAATAAAATTTAGTTACGTAAATAATTGAAAATAGGTATTTTTTTCTTTTATTTTACCTGTATAAGTATCCTTATAAATAATGATTTTTTTTCATTTTTATACCAGTTTAGTAGACATACTTTTTATCTCAATTAAAAATAACAACAGCAACATAACCTGTTTATTTTATCCAATTCGTAGTGTCACATAAGCAAAAAATTCTCGAAAAACTTTCTGTCTATAATCAAATAAGTTTGTAGGGCGTTCACGTCCTCTTTGGCTTGCATAAGGTCTTTTTCTCGTGGGAGGCGCTAAGCTGCCTCAATTTGCCCTGTGACAATAGGTTGTTTGCGGCATTTTGTTCTTTATGACGTAAATGAAGTTTTTAAATTCAAGGCACCAAAAGTTTTGTTGATAAATTTGTGCTTTTATATTGTTCGGATGATGTCTGGATTTTTGTACCTTAAGGGTTGTGTATGCAGGAGTTTATATCTACTTGGTTTTCTACAATATTTCTTAAAATATACATTGTTAGTTAAAAAGACCATTATTTAGGGTAATATTACCATTTTACTACATCCTTTTTCGTAAACTAGGTGTTTTTATTATGGTGTGTCTGTAATATTTCATTACTGTAATGAAAACAAACGTTTTAAATTGATATTTGAAAAAAAATATACCTAAAGCCAAAACTGCATAGCCAAATAAACAGCGTATACATGGTGTCCTACCGAAAACTTGCGATTAATTTCTCGAAAAATAGGCTTAGACAAACTTTAAAAAGTTAGTAAAATTAAGTCAGTGGGGGATATTCAACTAAAATATTTCAGTTCTAGCACTTTCGGTTATACCGGAAGTTAATGTAAACTTCCTTATTTTAAATAAAATTCCCTATATATTCTTTATTTTTAAGATTCTGAGTAAAATTCTTAACATAATTTATGTATAGTAATCTATACTTAAATCAAACCGTTTTTGACTTATTTAGTCATTACGTAACCTTCAATGTTTTCTAAACAAATGCCCTTAATATAAGTTGAAGTTAAGTTTCGTGTAGAAAGAACTTTTTAGTGGACTGTTTTAATATTTTTACAATTAATTAATACAGAGTGGTCAAAAATAATCGTTAAAAATTATAATGATAAAAACTTTAAAAAATCAATTTTTGTAATGGGAACCTTCGTCTTTTTTACCCTATCCTATCAGGCTTTAAAAATAATTATTGGTTTATATAAGGATGTCCATTTCAGAAATTTATAGTCTCCCAAATAACAACAATTTAATACACTAAGTGTTTCTAAACAAATGCGAAAAAATTTTAAGAGGTGATTCCAAGTTTGAAATAAAAGCTAGTTTGCATTATAAGCATAAGGATAAAAGTCAACTATTAGGGAGATATCGTGGTAAAAAAGGCGAAAAAATAACGTATCTATTTTTTATCTTAGAAACAAAAAACGCTAGAGTAATAAAATCCTATAAAATAATTGCTAATATAAAAATACACTTTCCCAATACTTTTAAAGTTTTTTAATTAATAAAAGTAGCGCTCGTTTTTGCTAACCAAATTTAAAAAGACACTTATGCAATGATCCTAAAAAATAATTTAAATAGACTGATTTATTTAGAAACATTTTTTTCCTTAAAGTTTTTCAAATAAAAAACAATAAAATGTACATCATAACGTGCCGGGAATGAGAAATTTATTTTATATATATATATATATATATATATATATATATATATATATATATATATATATATATATATATATATATATATATATATATATTATTTGGTGTCACCTCTTCAGAATTTTTGTAATATGTCTTCTTCGACATTACTTGGTAGTTTAAATACAATGCCTATTTTGTTTTTAAGCAAAAACTCAGACATTTTTTTGTTAATTTTTTTCTCTCTCATGGTTCATTTTGACCCCATATTTATACAGCAAACTACCTTTTATTTTAAACAAGAAATTACCTCCTAGAATTTTTCGCATACTTTTTATTATTTTTTTTAGGAAAATTTTATTGCCTTGTTTTGAAAAATTTACTAAGCCTTGAAAGATGTGTAAAAATATATAACCACTGTTTTGATGCAATTTTGTAGCCAAATTATTATGACTTATACTTACAAATATTTGCAAATCGTATAACAACAATTTCTACTCCTCAGAACTGACCGATGGCGACTTTTATAACTTGAGTGTTGGCAATAGAACAATAAAAAAAAACAAACAATTATAAATGCCTTAAATTTTTAAGACTTTTATTAGAAGTCGTTAGTTAGACAAATTATATACAGATTTTTTTATATATTATGTACTGGGTGTCCACTTACAAATTTACACCACCTGATTTTTCTTATTTTAAAATAAACAACATTTATTTATAACCCAATTTTGTACTTTTTCAATCCCTTATCAGATTTTTATTATACGGGGTAAGAAAAATAGTTTTTGTTTTTAAATGACCAATATCTTCCAAAGAGTGTTACAAGAATACTACTAAAAGAAGAGCCCAAAAGAGGATTTTGAAATATACTAAAGCGCGGCAGATTAATATATCGGAGGATACCTTGTAACCGGTTAAATACCTTCACCAAATAGAGCCCCGTATATAGGGCCGATCGCAAAAAACAAAAATATATTTATCAGAAATTTTAGAGCGCGTGAGGTAAGGATAGGGTAAGTTAATTAAATGCTAATAAGTGTATATTTTACTGACATGTCAATTTGAGAGTGACTTAAATAAAGCGGAGGACAACAAGCTGTAAAAAAACGTCGTTTTGACATTCTTAATAGTAGCTTTTTTTTATTTTGAAAAAGGATTACGAAAAATATATAATCCGATACGATCCGAACGATTTTCACTAGTCAGAATAATATAAATTTTTAACATATTAAAAAATCCATAGTCGCTTTCCCAACCGATGCATTTATACAGTGTGTCCCAGGATAGGTCTAACACGAGGACAAATGGACCTACAATTTTGGAATTTTTAAACGCCCTTTTGGGAAAACTGGTCCACAACTAACAAATACCAAATTTTACTTCACTTGTTAATATACAGGGCGAGTTAAAACTAAAAATATGGAAAATACCCAAGAGCTAACTACTTTTATTTTTAAAAATAGAATAAAATTGCATAAGTAAATGTTGTAGAGAACTAAAATTTATGTGAAAATTTAAAGTTAATGCATAAGAGTTTAAAAAAATATTTGTCAATGTTTTACATTACGCATTACTACTTAAATAATGGACAGGAAGAAAAATTTAAAAGAAAATGTAATAAGTTAAAATATTTTTTTTAAAATTTGTTGCCTTAAGCCAAGTACTTTAAAAACTGTTAATGCATAATGTAAAAATTGACCTAAATATATTTTTTTACTTTAATTCTTTAATTTTATATTTTAACAGAAAATTTAATTCTGTACAACATTTACTTATACAATTTTGTCCTAGTTTTAAAAGTAAAGGTACCTTACTGCTGGTCATTTTTCATATTTTTAGTTATAACTTCCCCTTTATATTACCAATTAAAGTAAAATTTTGTATTTATTAGTTTTGGATCGTGCGACCAGTTTTCCCAAAGGACGTTGAAAATTTCAAAATTTTTGGTTTATTTGTCCTCTTGTAACACCTATCCTGGACCTAACATTTTTTAATAGTTATCATCTAAGCTTTGGCCTCTATGACGCTCTAGTAAATGCCCATCTAGCATCGTGGGCGCCCTTACTATTATTTTAACTTTTATTTATACAATAAGCTCTTAAACTTTTTTTTTCTTCAATTACAATTTAATTTTTATACGTGTAGTAAAATCTTACATGTTTAGTGATTTCCTTTAAAATAAAACTATGATGGGGAGGTAAAATTTATAAATATTTTACACTTATAATAAGTTACGTTTTGGGTTGTGTTTGTGTTATTTTATACCACCATTAGATATAACATTTTTAACTTTAATTTATTCTACTAATCCCTATGGTGAAGTATAAGACTGTCATGATTATCGGCACTTAACTAACTTTAAAACTTATCCCCAGTAAAGTTGTTCCCAACTACTATTTTAACTACAACCCCAAATTGTTTTGCTGTGCTAGTGTAAATCAAAGTATGACTTGCTAAAACTTACCAGGATTAGTTTTGGTAAATTTTATTCTGCTAACTATAAGTAGGTATTATTTTTATCTTTGGTAATAAAATACAGCCAATTTTAATAATTATTATTATTTTAAGAAAATTTAAATACATTAAAAGTACACAGAAAAAAATATCTTGTAAAAATACAAGGTTAAAAAATATGCTTTGTTTTAGAATGTGTGAGCCTTTAAAACAATATTAATTTCTTACTTGTAAATAATAGTGGCTCTTGAATTGGAAAAAAAATATTTTAATTGATGTGTGTGATTAAAAAAGAAATTAAAATATCCTTTGTAATATTTTAAGCATCAGAATTAAAAAAAGAAAATATAAGAATTTATGATTTAAGCTTTACAATATTTTAAATATAAGTTTTAGGATCAGAAACAGAAATTAATTGTTTTTATTAAAATTATCATGCATTTTCTTTAAAATAATGGGTTCCCAATTTCAAAAACTTTTCTTTTATTAAAATATCATTAATCATTTAATGTAAATGTCAAGTTTTTATTTTGAATCCCCAGCAATATTAAATTATTATGTATCATTTCAATTAAAATTGGTTACATAGTAAAATATTTTGTTGTTTATTAAAAAAACAATAGTTAAAATAAAAAAAAATTAATAAAGATGTGAACAAATATTTTATAAATTTGTTTTACCAAATATTGTCTGGAATCATTGGATTTTTCATAAAGTAAATAAATATTTAATTTTTATAAAAAAATTACAAAAACTTTAGACGTGCTGAACTATTTGCACATTTAGTGCTCTATTAGTAATAAGATCGTGCTATTTGATATTTTTGGAAGCTCAAAGATAGCGGGAAAATATCAACAAAGTCAACAAGTCGTAAAAAAGAATACTCTATAACTATATTTACTTTTTGTTAGATTTTATTTTAATAATCTGCTTTTAAAATTATGTCTTCATTGTGTAAATATTTTCTTAATTTAAACTTAACAGATTTTTATTACCTATATTAAAATAAGTGAGCTATTATTTTAAGGTTAAAGAAAAACTACTTTTCAGTCAAACCTTGCAAACCTTTTTTTTTTATCTTTGGACAAACCACGAATGCTTAAAGCCTAAATACTAACGTACCGTGTGTGTCTACTATACCAAAACGTAACCGTGGGTATGTTCTATACCAAAATCAATAATATTTTTGTCAAAGAAACCATTTCTTAATTGTAAGTATTCCCTTAATGGTGTTTTCAGTACTTGTATTAACGGTAAGATTATATCTTACCGACAAACAAAAAGTTTCTTTTATAGGATTGCTAGTAACCCTACTTCAAAATAGCGGTACTTTAAAAATTACCTAAATACCTGATTTAAATGGCATATTTCCGAATCTAATAATATTAGATGTACTTAGTGTGGTACTATTTTCTTAAAGCTCTTTTAAACATTTCTTTAATAGTTATATAATATGCACGATGCTTTGTTAAAAAATTATAAATCCTTTTTGCTACCCTGTATATTATCACCAGTATCACCAGAAAATACCACATTAGGTTCATCTAACCTTATTAGTTTCGTCAATATAGCCATCCAAATCAGGTTTTCAGATAATTTTTAAAGTACCACCATTTTGTAATAGGTAAAGGTATTGACCTTATATTTTAGAGCCATAGAGTACTTGTCAAGAGCTTTAAATGTTGTGCCACAGGACCCGTCTTTCCGTTTAATTTTTTTTTCAAGATGGCGCTTAGCCCTATCTTAAAACTTTAATCTGCCCATTTCACTTTAAAATATAGTATTTATGCAATCATCTTATATCTTTAGGTATTACTTTTGTGTTCATTAAAAGCTTGTTTTTATTTTTTTTATTGTTATTTTTTAATTTTATTTATTGTTAAATTCTAAAACCCCGGTTGTCCAAAAAGTCCTTTATTTAATACCTATATTGTAGAAAAGCACAACAATCTTAGTCTGACACATGGGATTTAGAATGGCGACACTTTATTTTTCGAGTTATTCTCTGCAAACTCTTTCATTATACACCCATATTGTAAGAGTGTATTAAAAATTACTCTGGATACTTATAATGTAGGAATGCATTAAAAATTTAATTTCGCCATATTGGATTTCCAGTGATTCCCTTTTATTTTTTGAGTTTTACTTAATCAGTTAAAGATATACGCTTTAAAATTTGGCTGCATATGATTTCTCCCGAACACCAAGACATACGTATATGTTACGCCGAATTTGTGTAATTGCCGATTTTATGTATTTGGCAAAATTTGCCTAGTTCGTGAAATAAGTAGTAGAGTTCTGTCACATTGGGAAGGCCATGGTTAGTTGTGGTTAGTAAAATCTTTTTTAATTCCCTCATAAAGCGAATTAAAAAAAAGGATTTAACTAACCAAAACTAACTGTGACCACCCCAATGTGACGGTTTTATTTACTGCTTATTTTACGAATTAAGCACATTTTGCCGAATTCATTAAATCGGCAATTACACAATTTTGACGTAACATATACATTGCAAGTTAAATACGAGCTTGTAAAAAGTAACCTACCTGGCCTTGAATAATATTAGTAGGCGGCTATCACACGAATACCCTGCCATAAATCCCAATAAGTATATCACACTAATAAATTTCAACGTGGCATAAGCAGAATGGTAAATATGGCTGTGCTATCAGTCAGTTATGTCGGCCTTCGGACGGTGCGGCGGAATACGTGCTTGCAGCTCTGCATCAAGCGTTGCATCTAGATCTCGCTGCATCTGATAGGTTTGATCATAGCTGGCTTTGCCGGGCCCACAAAGTGTTTATTAGCCAGTTTTGGCTGTGTGAGAGAAATTTTAGATAGTGATGAATATTTAAAAATTTTATAAATAACGTTAGTTATATGACAAGACGAAAAATTCGCAAGTGTATATTTTCTTAATATATCTACCTACTAACTTTTTGTAAAGCCACCATAAAGCACTTTAATGCTTCTGATGATAATACAGGGCGTCCTACTAGGAACTGCGGCTCTCGATTTCTTGAAAAGTAGGACTTGAAAAAAATTTAAAATTTGAAAGTCAGTGGGGGACATACGACTAAAATATTTTAACAGTTTTACCACTTCCGGTTATACAGAGAGTTAACGTCAACTTCTTCATTTTAAATAGAACACCTTTTATATTATTAATTTTTCAGATTATGGATAAAATTTTAAACCAATATTAAAAAAGTGTTCTATACCTAAGTTCAACTTTTTTGGACTTATTTTAAGATTTGGTTAGACGTTTGAAAGCCATTACATAATAAACATTTTTTTCTTTTAATATTAATTCGAGTTAAGGTCGTCGTGAAGAAAAAACTAATTAAGCAAACTTTATTAATATTTTACCACCTTATAAGTACAAAGTAGACAAAAATGATCGTTAGAGATTATCTTAACAAAGTATTTTTTATGGAATCCTCACTCATTTATTTAAAGCATTAAAAATAGTGGTAAGTGTGTACATTTGTTATTTGCCTATTATCTCTAACCCTTTTTAAATATACTTTTTTAATTATTAATTAGGCATAAACTTCATATTTTAAAATAATTGTAAAGTATACGGGGTTGATAACAACATTGTGACGTCATTAGAAATTTTTTCTTTTCAAATGGATCACCAGTCCTTTTTTACCCTACACATTTTCTTAAGATTGTCCCATACCTAAATAAAGTAGTTTCTTATTGTTTTTCTTTTTTTTTTGTAAAGCTATTAATTTTGACCTTAATTAATTGTCAAGTTAATGAAACTGTGAAACAGGCAATCATAGAAAGTTCTTAATAACAGCTCCGATTTTGATATATTTTTTCTTATTTTTATTTTCCTATAATATTTTAAATTAAGACCTCCCAGAGGGAAAAATATTTATTTGTATTGTCCAAACAATATTTATGTTATTTATACAGGTGTCCACCAACTTTATATGAACATATGTCATAAAAGTCCTATTCACTTAATTTACATTAAATACAGGGATTTAAAAATTTAAGAAAAATAATCGTTTTTCTATCATACCTTTTATACCAGTTCAGATATTTTTAACAACTTTAAGAGATGTCTCCTAAACATTAAATGAAATTTTTTTGCGTACAAGAAAAAAATATTTTGTGTGTCGTCCGTGAAGGATTTCCTTCAGTAAATCCTTCACAGACCTGTTGTTTTAAAAGTAGAACTTTTAGGCTGGCTGGTAGAACTTTTTCTTAAAAAATACTTGCGTCCGCCACTGGATTTTTCTGACAAAAAATATTATTTGGTTTCCTGTAAAGTTTCTAATAAATTTGGTTTCGGGACTTTTCTATTCGATGTATGGTTTTTGCGTCAAAAAAAAAAATATTTCTCGGCATGGTAAAATCTTTATTTATTTAGTATATGGTAGTCATATTAAGAGTATTAAGTTTGCTTTACTAATCATTATATAAAATAAAAGTTAAAACAATACTGTATTGACCAATATTTTACGCGGGAAATTTTGAATGAACTAGAATAAATGACCATGCCAAGAAATGTTTTGTATTTATTTACTCAAAAATTGTACATAAAATATATTTTTTCTTTCACTAAATAGAAATTTAATAAAGAAAAATTATTTTAGGAAGACCCAGTGGTGTACAGTTTTTTCTAACAAAATATTTACAGTATATACTAGACTGGGCAAAATACATCAATTATCATTACTTTATAATATATCAAAAATATTGTTTTATTTATATTTTTTATATGTCCTTTTATTTTTGTATCAAAGCTTCCTAACTATCAAGTTGAAAAAATCTATGTGCACATAATATGTCTTTAGGAAAATTAATTGCCTACAAAAAACTTTTTATTTAAAATTTTCTCCAGATAAACCGTTTTTAAATAACCCATAACTTTTAATGTTTTGAAAACAAATATATTTATTATAAAAATTTTTGCCTTGTCTATAATCTTAAAAGCTATTATAAAAATTGGCCTATGATATACAGGGTGTTTGAAAATTGCGAAAATATTATTTTTTAAAATGAAAAAAATAATTACCTATATGAAAATGTTTAATTTAAAAGCATAAAAAAGTATTTAAAAAAGTTTCATATATTTTTTTCCTATGGCTTAGCATTACTTGGAAAATTAGGTGTAAACTAAAATAAATTTGTTTATCTTTTTTTTATAAATTGATTTACTTTTTCTATGCATACAATATCAAGTAAGGTTTAAGTCTATGTAAGTAGAATCATAAAAAGTAACGATATATTTAGCAAAAAGTTAAGTTTTATTACTTTATTTACGCTGTTTAATCAAGTAGTTAACAAAAAAAAACCGTTTTTTTTTATTTCCTCATATAACATTTTCGTGATTTTAAATCATTCTGTATATGCTAGGCTGATTCTTTTTAACGTTTATATTATTAAAAATATACTTAAATTAAAATATATTTTATTTTTGACATTAACCTTAATTTTTTTTAAGAAACAGTAATCAAGGCAAAAAATATTATTCACTTTTAATTATTTTTTACGCTTTTTAATTAGGTAGCCTCAGAAATATATTGTTTGATTTATTTACTTTGCAAAGTTTTATTTTTACGATTTTAATTCACCCTGTATATCCTACGATGAATTTTATTAAAGCCTTTAGTATTTTAGACGAAGCAAAAATTTTTATAAAGCATGATTTTTCTGGAAATATAAAAAATTAAAATTTTTACAGGTAGAGTTAAGTCCATCCGTGGACACACTGTATATTATTTTGAAATTTTGTAACTAGCGAAAAATAAATATATAAAAAACAGGTTTTTAAAAGAAATCCAATGTTCTACAAAAAATGTTTCCTATTGTTTTTAAATAAAATCTTTCGTTTAAAAAAATCTCAATTTAAGAAAAAAAACGGTTTCCTTTTTTAAACCTTTTTTTTCAGTCAATGGAACAAATTATGATATTACATTATTGAAAATTATAATTTTATTATTCTTACCGCTTAAAATATCTAAATTTTATAATATATCCTAACCTTTTCTAGGAAAACATAGATTTACTGTTAGAGTATAAGTAAAACTTCGTTTTACATTATAGCTATTAAGCTAGAACTGAAATGCTGGCTATTTGGTTTCATACCAGTGCCATAAAACCCAACCACACACACACACACAAGCTAGAACAGGTTTGGATATATTACGAAATATAAATATTTTGAACGATAAAATTGTAAAAAAATATGATTTAAAAAAGGAGAAAGAAAAAACTTAAGTTGTAAACAACTTTTAAAAGAACGATTTTTTAAAAAACATTATTAGACCTTTTTTGGAGCATTAGATTTTCTTTAGGAATCCATGTTGCTTTTTCTATATATTTATTTTTTGTTAGTTACAAAATTTCAAAATAATATAGGTAAATCAAAAAAATATATGAATGAAAACGGTTCGACCGGCAAAAATTTCTAATAAGACGTTTTTTTAGGCATTTTAATTTTTTACCTCGATAGTTAAAGATATTTGACGCAAAAATGAAAGTACAAATAAAAATCTAAATTAAAGGGGATTTTAATTAATAATATCTAGGGCTTAAATTTTGACGATATTTTCTTTTTGTCTCCATAAACTATATTTTTAATTTATTTAATAAAAAAAAATATTTGTCAATTTTCTTGTTCCAATTTAGTATATACCTCACAGAAGACATTGGTAAAAATTACTGTTTTTTCTGTAAAGCAAAAAAATATTTTTGATTCTTAAAAGATCTATATAAAAGTTTTCAAAAAGTATCTGAACTGGTATAAAAGTTATAAAAAAACAATTATTTTTTCTTAAATTTTAAGACTCCGTAGTTCCGTAGGGCAAATTTTCATAAAGCTTTTTTCCCATTTTTAAATGAATAATTACCCCTTAAAGTTTGTCAAAGAGTTTGTGCACGCCCTGTAAAAATAGCAAAATAATATATATTGTTTAAACAATATATATACTTATTTTCTACCTCCAAGATGTTTCTGATTTAAAACAGTATAAAAAAAACAAAACGTTAAAATTAAAAAAAAATCAGATCTGTTACTGAGGACCTCCATCAAAAAGTCTCCACGGTCTCGACTATAATACAATATGGTTTATACTATGAGTAAAGCAGGAAAAACTGTTTGGACTAAATAAAGCGTAAGAAAAGGCTATAAGAAATTCTTGGTGTGAAAAAACCGCTTATTTTAAAATATTCTAAAAATGGTTGTTGTTACCCCGTATACTTTTTTGTACAAAACATATAGAAATATTTTTCAGAGCTACAATATACATAAAAAATATGTGTGATTTAAATTCTTTGTTCTATAAATCTTGTTACATTAAATGTTGCGGCAAAATGTTCCTAAAATTTAAAAAAATGTTACCCCTTTATAGGGCAAAAAAAAATTCCTTAAATAAATTTACCTTTGGGTGGCGTCTTCTTTAGGTTATAGAGATGATGTGTGTACCTTTGACAGCGCCCTACGTGACATATGAGGCGAAATTAATGTCACTTCATAAGTTCAAGATTAAATAAATAGTGAAAGATTCCGGATTTTATGAGAGCTACAGAGCTCGACTATCCAGATTTTTCCCCGAATGTGCTGTTAAATTGGACCGAAAGGGACCAGAGCCAAGAATAAATAAACCAACCAACTATTTCAAACTAGTATGCAATTAATTACATGAACATATTAGAGTATAAAAATATGCTATTAAAATTTATTTACTGAAAATATATAAAATAAACAATGATTTTGGAATACGTATAATCGAAAAACTATAACAAAACTGAAAGAAAACACTACATTTACACAAAACTCTGCAGTTAAAAAAAATGCCACTTTTTTGTGTTTTTTCTTTTGGGTCTCCTAACGTTTCTTGGGAAATATATTCCCACCAAACGACATAAAACTTAAATTTTTGTCTTGCTAAAAAGACTGAAACTTGCCAAAACTCGACTATCGTTAGTTATGCCATGCCTAATCTTGGGGGTAAGTGGGTATGCGTATAGCCTCTAGTTCTTCTAAAACTATTTGGTAGGAAATTATTATCCAAAGACCTATAAAGAGTTAAGAAAAACACATTAATGTAAATAGCCGCATGTAAACATTTCACATTGGATGACGACTAGTCATCCTTTGTTGTCTCTTTACTCGCCGACATACCAATACTATAAATAAAATATTGTTAATATTTTAAATATTTCTTATTCAATTTTGAATTAATGTGGCAAATTTGACTATCGACCTAAAAGACATCTTAAAATCTAGTTCAGATATATTTACCCAGCCCAGTGGCGTTTCGAGCGGCACTTTAACGAGTATTTTAAACAAAGTACGTACGCCACTAACTTTTGTAAAAGTTTTATTTAGATAAGGCAAATAAAACATAATATTTTAAGCTTTCAATTTTTTTCGCGTTTCGCTCAGTTTTTAAGAAATAAAATAAAACTTACCAAATTTCATATTTCTGGACCACCTAAAAATTATGGGGAAAACTTTAAAAATACTTAATTTGGGAAAATTTGTTAGTTTAAATATTAATTGTATTTAATTAGATGTTTGTTGCTATTGTTATATAATATAATGTATAATGATAATAATGTTTCTTGTGTAGTAAAGGGGTATGCAATTGGGTAAGTTTTTTTTCTTAAAAGGTGATTAACGCGGTAAAAAAAATTGGAGCTTAAAAAGTTACATTTTTACTTACTTAATTCAAATAAAATACAAAATTTGCATTAAAGTCAGTGCCGTACATTTTTTGTTAGAAATATTCGTTTAAGTTTCGCTTTAGACGCCACTGGACAAAATAAATTTAATCAAGTTAAAACTTAATTAGCCTCTTAATGCAACATAGGTCAAATTTTATAACAATTGGATAAGAAAAATTTAAGGTATTAGTAAATAAAACATTTTTTTTAGTTTAATATCCTCTATCTAGAAAGCAATATGTTTTCAGTGACATGTTTATATGAACTTTTTTAAATATTCTTATTGGTAGAATCTGCTTTTAAATTGTTTAACAATATTCTATGAAACCATGTATATTTTATTGACTAGAATAGACATGCATTTTTAAAAGGGGTTGCCGTTAAACACGTAATGTCAAAAAATTTGAAAGTAATTTTTTTATAATTTTTTTCCTTTACCTAATAATATACGATAGAAATACGTTTCTTAAGTACTTTGTTAATTTTTATCCGGTAAACAGTGTAAAGATCGCTTTCTAATCGGATTTGGTACTATTATGTTTAAATTTCTTTTAAAACGCATTTTGTTTTTAAGAGACTTTTCCATTAGGATTTTGCCATGTTCTCATTGCCATGGGAAAAATTGAAAAAAGTAGAATATATATTACTTTGTAAATTATGATACCCAGCTTTATAATTGCGAATTATAGTACTTATTAATTTCATAAATTTTATTTACGATCTAGCCGCAGACTACTCGTACATAAACTCTTATACAAAGTTTTATTGGCAATATAAGCGAGTTTTCTCTCGTATAATAAATTTAAAGTAATGTTTAATTTTGTATATTTGAACACATACCTAAAAGGCTTTATGCGCACAACAAGGAGGTAAAACTTTGAAAAAAAAGCTAAACCTGCATACTTT
This sequence comes from Listronotus bonariensis, assembly GCA_014170235.1. Classification (NCBI taxonomy): domain Eukaryota; kingdom Metazoa; phylum Arthropoda; class Insecta; order Coleoptera; family Curculionidae; genus Listronotus; species Listronotus bonariensis. Next base: position 68,573 of record JACEGR010002833.1, read on the forward strand.
TATTAACTTACATTAAATTCACACCTTCAGAAAGAATTTAATATTGGGCGGCATGGGATAAAGTTCATCCGCACCATCATATTTAACTGTAATGTTACTTGTGAAATGGGGGTAACTAAGTAAAAAAAAATAAAAAAATTACATACCAAGGTGAAAATTCTTTCATTGCTGTCAAGAAAAGTGGAGGCGCGAAGTGCCGAGGTGAACCATTTCTCGAGATAGTAATCACATTTTTTCTAATTTTTATTAATTCTGTTTTTTAATCAAAAATGCATCAACCCAACAAAAACGAACGCCGTATTAACAGCTAACAACTTGTCTGATATTGTCCATAGTGTCAATAAATTCGTGTTTTTAAACCGTATTATAAAAACTACATTCTTCTCTATCTAGTCAATATGTAAAAAGAAAATAAAAATATTGCACTTAAATATAACCAATAATTTAGACGACTACCACGAATATTCATAACGCCATATATGGCAGCGCTTTAACTCAGCATGTTAATGTCAAATGCTTCGGGTGTAGGACGGGTGAACACTTTAGTTTTTTTGTCGGACCCATTTTTGCCACAAAGTTTAACATGCAATTTTTAAAATTTGTGCCAATAATCGTAAGGGCTACAATTACGAAACATGCCTAGTCTGATAACCAAAACATGTGTTTTAGCCTAATGGTTTCATGACTGTTACACTTAGTATTTCTGTCATTTTTTTTTAATTGCATGTAAAACATTGTGGTAAACTTATTAGACAAAAAAGTGACGCGTTCGCCCAGTTTGACACCCCAAACATTTTACATATGTGTTAAAGCGCCGCTTCCATATATGGCAGTATGAATATTCATGGTAGACTCGTCAAAAGGAACCGCCCTAAAAAAGGTTTTAAAAAGTGTTCTTATCATGAATTACTGGCCCAGGGACAAGTGCAATGAAATGTATGTAATGTACTAATGTGTATGTAATGTATGTAAGTATGCACGTAATGTATGTAACGTATGTAAGTATGTAATGTATGTAATGTATGTAATGTATGTAATGTATGTAATGTATGTAATGATATGTAATGTATGTAATGTATGTAATGTATATAATGTATGTAATGTATGTAATGTATGTAATGTATGTAATGTATGTAATGTATGTAATGTATGTAATGTATGTAATGTATGTAATGTATGTAAAGTATGTAATGTATGTAATGTATGTAATGTAATATGTAAGTGTGAAATTTCAAATAAAAGCAAAAACTGTATTAAGGCCGCCACTTCAATCGGTCACGATTATCTGAAGGTCGGTTGATCATAGGTTTTTATCAGCACGCATACGTCCGATCTAAAATCGGATGAAGTGTTACGTCTAACATAATATATATTAGTTAACCTTTAGAAAATCGGGTCCCATCGTCAAAATAAAAGTAGGATGTTTGCGGCCGGCCTTAAAGTAGAAATTAATAAATAATAGGTTATTTTAACTTTAGTCCTAAGTATCCTTTAAAAAAATTAACCTTATATTAAAAAAGTAAATATAAAACATTTTTATTTTTATTGGTGCAAATATCTTTTCTATTGCTGACGCTTATAAAATTTTAACTCGTAAATAATTTTAAAAGGCCATTTTCTAACTTTGTTATTCTTGCTTTTTAGAATCCAAAAGAATACAATTTAAGTTTTAATTCGTTGGATTTAGCGTTATTACAGTATAAAGGTAAAACAAAAATAATTTGTAAAAATATACATAACCTATTTATTTTTTCTATCAAAAACATCACATAAACATATTTTAATTTATATACTCTTTAATATTGATGTTTTTAGACTATCCAAACATAATAACAGTTCATAAATTTAATGGCCAAGATGAACTCTGGCCTAATCACTATAGATGTGGATTTATTACTGCTATAACGATAATACATATTGCCACAATATAAAGGTTAATTATGGCTATCTTGCTATATGGGATAATAAACGTAAATATATTTAGCAAATTTAAAATGGTAAAATTAGCAGAGAAAATAAAACGCACACCTTTTAAAATTAGGTTTAAACCGACCGCCTTTTAGACCAGTGTCAAAGCCTTAAAAAAGGAAAAAAGTAAAAAAATAAGTAGAATAAAACCCATTTAAACAAAAATGAAAGGAGACAAAAATTACGAGTGATTTAAGGTCCGGAAGAAAAAAAGCCAATCTATAATTAGGAATTGGCTATTTAAATTGTATTTGCGACTTTTTCATTTTTTAAATGAAAAAAGAAATATCATATGGAAAAAAAAACCATATAGAGTAGTCGGTATACAGGGTGTTTAAAAATGTAAGATCAAAAATGATAAAGGTGATAGCGTTAGCCAAAATAGTGTTAGTACTTTATATAAAAAAGTTCTATCGCTCTTTGTGAGGAAGGTATTGAGCTACAAAGTTGGTATAAAAAAAAACTTACTTTAATTATAACTTGTGTACTGTTGCCAGTGTACTTATAATATTTGGACTACTAAATAACCTAATACTAATGCTTCTTTCCATAGGTAAACTGCTGTACAGTACGTCGGAAATATATAGGGTGCGATAATTTTTTTAAAATTTATTGTATGCATTTTGTAACACTGGTGATAAATTCAATATTTGGCTTTGACCGTTTAATTCCTTTATCATTTTTGTACAAAATAAGAAATACTCGAGTTCAATCGATATCTTGGACGGTTTTTCATAAAATCGCATTAAATTCGGGCATACTAGCATTTTGTATGTAATAAAAAATTCAATTTTTATGATAAAATTATTAAAATGTTGTAAAAATAATAGTAATTTAAAACTGTGCTAAAACTTTACAATACAGTTTAAAACTGTTTTAAAAAATTTTACAATATTTTAAAAATTTTCTGAAAAAAATGGAATTGTTTTTTAATACACACAAAATGCTGGTATGTCCGGACTAAAATGCGATTTATTAAAACGGTCCACAAAATTAAATATACCTTTTTGTACAAAAATGATAACGAAATTAATTGATCAAAGCAAAATATCAAATTTGTCACCAGTGTTAAAAATGCATACATTAAATAAAAACATTTCGACGCACCCTGTATAATTTTGCCTTACTGAACAGCCGTTTACCTATCAAAAGTAAGCATTACTATGAGGTTATTTAGTAGCTCAAATATCATTGCTACTGTGGCAAGACCTAAAAAGTTGTAATTTAAATCTCCCCAACGAAGCGCGATAGAATTTTTTTAATAGAAAGTACTAACATTATTTTGGCTTACTCTATCACCCCTATCATTTTTGACCTCAACTTTCCGGACAACCAGTATATTAATAAAATTTCCTTGACCTACATCTGCTTATTAATGACAATAATCTCCCCGGCCAAGTGTTTTTGATTGCCCCTTAAAGACATTAGGACCCACTTATAATAGTTCTTATGCGTCATTTGCAAATCGTACTTTCTTGGGCAAAAACCATTGTCTTTAGTAGTCAAAATCTTATTAACCCATAATTTATGGTTTTGATTATTATATTAGATATACAGCGTGTTACAGAATGTTGTAAGAAAACTTTAAACAAAAATTCTACTATTAAAATTATGAAAAAAGTTTATATAAACGTGGGTTCGTTACTTTCTCGTTTTTAAGTTACAGGCTGTTAAACTTAAACAAAAAAACATATTTTTCTTTTTAGTATCCTTAATATTTTGTGACTAACTTTGTTGCAGTTTGGCAATGTTATTAGTGGCATTAAGGGTAATTTATCATTAACCAAATTACATGTTTTAGGTCCAGTGGCGTCTTGAATGGCAACTGAATAGTCTAAAACCCGAATAGGAAGCGATCTGAACCCATTTGTTTACCGGATTAAAACTATTTTTATTAGATATAGTATTGTAACAAAGGTATTGCCACACAGTTGCCTAAAAAATTATGGTCGATTTCCAGCGGGGGACACATATTTAGGTAGTAGGTATTTATAAATAACGTCCGTGGTGGCATTACCGCGTTGTCTAAAAGGTGCTGTAAAATGCAAAATTGTATGTTTCAGTGTTTGGACAAAGTTGACGGAACAGGAGAAACGATGGGTTAAACATCTAATAACCCGACACCCACGGTACTCGGTACTCCGGTATTTAGGCATAGACCTTCGTGGGATATTAAAACGTAAAAAAATAAATTTTTACCAACCCTGTATAATGGCATGTTTTTATCAAATCTGCATGACAGTATCAATATATCACTAAATGTTTTTCCCTTAAGAAATTTTTTTAAATATAAAATTTTGCAAAACTGTTACAATTTTTAAAACGTTCTGTATTATTTAAACATACATATTTAATTAACTAGCCTTAAAATGTAATAAAAAAAGGCGTTGTCATTAAACAGGGTGTGTCAAAAATTTGAGGTTAATTATTTGTTCTTTTAATATACCCTTTACCATAGTTTTTGGCAACCCTGTGGCAAAACTTTTGTTTAAATACTATATTTAATATAAAATAGTTTTAATTCGGTGAACAGATGGCACATTTCCTATCTGGATCTCGTACAATAAGAAATATTTCTAACACTAAAAACTGTCCGGCACTGACTGTGTAAACTTGGAAAAAAAAATTTGTGCTTTCTTTAGAATGAGCAAATATTTAATAAACTAAAAGAAAAGTTTTATTTACAACCATGTATGTAATGTTGACATTTCCGACTTTTTAAAAGTTTGAAAGTGTCACTTTTTTGACTTTTGCTTTTAGCCCACGACGCGAAAGTTAACTTTCGGCCCGTGGGCGGCAAGTAATAGTAACCCTAGCAACAGTAGCAAAAATTTAAAAGTATGCTAACTTAACATCTTGTCTATATTTTAGACAAGACCTTGCGCGCGATAAATGTCTGGTGGGGTAATTATTTTACAAATTAAAAATCATTTTCATATGTTTACACATTTTTTATTTAAAAATTAATCAAATCCAAAAAAATAAATGTAAATAAAATAGTATACCAACCTTGGTAAAAAGTTTCATTACTGTCTCGAGAAATAGTTCACCTCGGCCCCCGCGACTTTGCAAATCATCCTTTTCTCTTGACAGTAATAAAACACTTTCCACCTTGGTTTGTAATGTACTGTTTTTCTTTATTGAACATTTTTAACAAAGCAAAAATATGTGCTTACTTTATACTTAAGCAGTACTAAATAGCTATTAAAACATCGACTAAAAAACACATTTTGCTTTTCAAAGACTAATTCAAATAAAATGTATAGCTTAAATACTTTTTTAATGCAATCTGCAAACTTTTATCATTACTCCTGAAATTATAAATTTAAAAGTATCCTTTAATCAGCAACTTTTTCTACCTTTTTTAAACAAACTGAGAATCTCCTCTCTTGAATTCAGAGTTTTTAAAACTTTTTTAATTATACCCACATTTTCTGTTTATACTTTAAACTACCCATTAATTAGCAGTGTAAGAGTATACAGCGGAATACATTTAAAAGAATAAAAAAGAAAAAGTTAAATTGCAAAAAAACTTTTTTAAACTGTATTTTAACAAACTCAGTAAAAAAGTAATTTCTGTAAATGTAATAAAGTAAACAGGATGGACTTTTTACTTCTTGTTGTATATAAGTGGTTGTTGGTTCATAAAGCATATTTTTAATTAAACTGTAATTTCAAAAGATTTATGACTAAATTCGTTTTTTTAAGACATAATACAAAATTGTATAATAAAATAGGATTAAATTGTCTTACCGAATTTAGATCTTTGTAAATTTTTACCGTACATTTAATATAAGTTGCTAAATCTTTTTTTTGCTATTTAAATTTTTAGTAATATAAAAGTTACTACAAAATTTTATGTTTTTTTATTACACTAGTACCCTAGAAAAGTCGTGTGATGGTTTGGCGCTATAAAGTGCTGGGTCGTTGAGCGTACAACCGACGTGACTGGGTTCGAGTCCTGGTCCGGCCAAAATACTTATTTATACATTTGGTCAGAAATTTAGTAGTTAGCCCAACAACAGATGGACAAACTGCAAAATGTTATCGACGCTAATAACCAACAAGGACTAACCAAAACACCCTTTGCCGTGTCTTGCGCAATCGTAGACATGCGGACCCTACCCTGTTGAAAGATCGGATATTTTCCTGAGTGGGGACGTGGTCTTAAGTTGTCGTGAATAGGACCGTGGTTCGGAACGTTAAGCTCTAGGTCCCGTCTAGCTGACGTAAAAAAACAGGACGCACAATAAGCCGAGCGGCTTCTGTGCATAGGTTACCCGGCCCTATTCTAAGGTCTAATAAAGAAATGGGAAAATGTTATTTTTTAAAAGAATATTGAAAAGCTTAGCCCTTTATGTTTTTTTTATATTTAAGAAATTTACTGCAAGAAAGCATCCGTCGGAACACTGTACAATCGGGAGATGCAGATTTTTACAACAGCCCACGTATTTTCTTCGGAGTTAATTGAGATCACTGACCGTAGACCGGTTTTAAACTATTTTGGTTCTCATCAGTGCGGTGTAAACGATAACAAAAAACTCCCGAAAAATGTTTTAAGAAATGGAAATGGCTTATAAGCGTGGTAGATTATTGTTCATTTCGCTATACTCTCCTTTAAAGTCTCTATCAGACGTAGTGTACAGCATTCCGTGTGTAGATTGTGACCAGGTATACATTGGTCAGACATCTAGACCTGTCGCGGGTAGAATCGCCTCACATAGCAGTGACTGTAGGCTACACCCGGAGAGATGTGCCTTAGCTGCACATGCAAATAATTTTCAACATAATATGAACTATAATGAAACTAGTATTCTAGCAATACAAAGACATTATAAAAACGTCTTTTCTTAGAAATGGCTTTCATAGCTCAAACACCTAATACTATCAACAAAAAGACTGAATGTATTGCTATTTGTTATCTCTGGACTCTAAAAATGAATCTCAGAGGAGTATTCTGAATTCTTAACATTTTAAACTTCCGTTAACTCGAACGATAACCACTCCCACACTTAAATAAATTTTGTTTCCTAACCTGGCTGTCAAGTGACATATGCCAAATGGCTTTCATAAAAGTGACAGCTTTGAACATTTGCACCCGTCAGAGTTAATTTTCGTTAATTTTATTTAAAATTTTAATTTTTAATAGTAATCATGTAAGTTTTATTAAATGTATTTTCCTATTTCATTAATAAGTGTATAGAATGACCATTTTTTAACAGTCTTGTGCAATTCATGATAATATTAAAGTGATTCACGAAATATCTGAAAATCCAATATAGAATTATATGACTCGCATTTTATTTCAAAGCAAAAAAAATATTAATTTATATTTTACATACATGTTTAAATAAATTATTATATTTAGCGATTGTTTAAAAATTACTCTAAAAATTAAAATTAATATATTCTTAAATTTCATGCGCTTTACAAAATGGAAAAGACAGCTTTGTAAAAGATTTATATCTAGCTATTCTGTGCATTATAAAGTATAAACCAAAGACCTCGGGCATATTTTACGTGAGATGTAAGATATATATACAACTTAAAATAAGCGTGCGGGTATTATTTAAAGAAAAAATAAATGTACAAAACCAGCAGCAGCAGATGCCGCAGAGTTTTATTATCGTTTTAATTCAAAATAGTAAGTAAGTAAATTACCGCAATTATTTTAAGGTAAATGAACAATTTATTACGCATAAAATTAGGTGGTATATTATTTTAGCCATCTTAAAATTATATTTCCTATGATCTATGATGATATATGATCAAGGCTCACGGTATGAACCTAGACTTATATAAATAATTCATTTACAGTGAATCCTTGGACCTGTGTTAAAAGAAAGCAAATGAACCCACTGTTATTTTAAATTGGCATTTTGAGAAAACTAGTCGACTGGTTCAAAACTAAACCATACAAAATTTTACTCCAAGGCAAGTTAAAACTAAAAATATTAAAGTGCTTAAGCCTGAAGTACTTTAATAAAAAAATGTATAAATAAATAATGTAGAGAAGTAAATTGTTTGTCCAAATTTAAAGTTTAAACAATAAAGTTAAAAAAGTTTTTGTTTATACTTTACATTACCTAATAATACATAAATTCTGGAAAAGGGGAAGCATAATTTAAAAGAAAATTTAATCAGATTTTATTTGTTGAATTTGCTTTCTTATGTTAAGTATTTAAGCGTTAATGTGTACTTAATATGTAAAAAAATATATAGTTTCTAGATAGATTTGGCAACATGTAGGAATACTTTAATAATCCGAATTGATGAAAGTTTTTTCTATATTTTTTAGGCGATTCAGATGATGAGCCGCTTCTCACTAAAAAATTAGACTTCAGCAGATCCATATAAGCGAGCCTAACGAAATCTTAGAATCTGAAGATCAGGTCTATACAGTTAAAGATACTGAAGTTACAAATACAGGTAAAGCAATAATTATCTATAGATAATGGTAGCAAAGATCGATACGTAAATTTTTATTTAAGGGCAAGAAAATGCGTCACCTCTTGAAGATAAGAAGAAGTCTAGAAAAAGAAAGTCTTTTCCTAAAACCTGGAAGCGTAACAAAATGAAACAGAAAAGGAATAGTGGCAAGGCATATGAAACGTATAAAGGAATAAGGGTTCCAGAAAAAGTCCTTGTACAGAAAATCGTCTTTGCAGGGAAAAATGTCGTTTGAAATGTGATGCAAGATTTTCCAATGATCTCAGAACCCGTTTGTTTGAAGAATACTATTCATTAGAAGCAAATGAAAAAAACTCTTACTTGTTTCGAACTTTGGAACCATTTAACGTCAAGCAGCCATCAGGTGTTCAAAGACAACGTCAAAAGTCTTTCAAGTATTTTTTTACAGTAGGCGGTGAACGTCGGCAAGTATGTAAACAAGCGGTAATATCAATGTTAAGCATTGGGCGTAAAAAGATCGATTTAATCAGGAATCAGATATCTGCCGGCAGATCAGCTCCTAAGGGGATGAAAGGGGACGTCATCATAACAGACCTAATGAGACTTCTGAGGAAAGACGAAATTCTGTAGTCGAACACATTAAATCTTTTCCCTCTGAGATGTCCCATTACTCAAGAAATAAAAATCCCAATCGATTATATCTCTCTCCCTGGTTATCTATAAAGAAGATGTACCTGTTGTATAAAGAGAAATGTTCCGAAGAAGAAACTGTTCCTGTTTCTTTTGCCATATACAGAAATATTTTTGCAAATGAGTTTAATTTTGGTTTTGGGACTCCCAAAACGGATACGTGTAAAGTATGTGATGTGCATGTAGATGAGGAGCATGTGCTACCAAATTTAAAAAAGCTTTTGATCAACAGAAAAATGACCGCGAAGCTGCGAAAAATAATGATAAAACTCTTTATATTACTTTCGATTTGCAGAAAACACTTCCTCTTCCAAAAATTTCAACCAGCAAAGCTTTTTATCTAAGGCAGGTATGGCTGTATAATTTAGGAGTTCATTCAGTTACACCACAGCAGCAGAACGGCAAAGGATATTTTCATATCTGGACTGAAGACCAGGGATCACGTGGGCCTGAGGAAGTAGGTAGCTCATTGTTGGCATTTCTCGAAAATATCAAGGAAGATGGGAAGGCTTTTGATCACTTGCTAGCATGGAGTGATTCGGCAGGAGGTCAGAACAAAAACTTCTTCATTGTATGCTTATGGCATTATTTAATAAAATCTGGCACATTTAAGAAAATTGATCATAAGTTTCCTGAGGTGGGTCACACTTTTATGGATTCCGATCGAGATTTCGCCGCAGTTGAAAAATCTATCAAAAAACATCAAAATATCTATACTGTGGATCAATATGTATCAATAATGACAGAAGCAAGGAGAACAACTCCCTTTAACATAACAAGAATGGCAGATAAATTTATTGGCATTAAGGAATTGCCAAGGAAACTAGGACTCATAGATCGAAAAAAATCTGAAGATAATCAAAAAGTAATATTTAGGGAAGTGCGCTGGATTCAAGTTGAAGACTTTGGTATTACTAAATATAGATACTCGTTTGACGAGGCTGAGGATTGGACTATTGTTGACATACGAAAGAACAGACAGATGAATAGGACTCAAGTAGGAAATGATAACTTGTTAATGAATATTGACAAATCCAAAGCTATTGCAGCAAAAAAATATGACAATATTCAAGAACAAATTCCTTTTATCCCAGAAAACTTCAGAGGATTTTATTATAACTTAAAAAGAGGAGAAAATTGAACATAAATGTTTATATATTTGTGATTTGTGTGAAAATGGGTTTTTAAAATAATAAAAGCTGTTTAATAAAAATGGTTTGTAGACATAACTCTTTTTTTATTTATGTTGCTAACAAAAAGAATAATTTTCAAAAAGGTGTTAACTCATTTTTTGAAACTTTTTTAACAGTATTTTTGATAAAAGATATATTTTTGTAAAAAGTAACCTATTGCAAGATTTTCCATAGCATCTTTATGTATTATGATATCTAAAATTATTTGAAACTGGGTAAGGTAAAAAGTTCCAGTTGATAAACTTTAACTCAATTTTTCTCAAAACTAAAAAAAAGAGTTAACACCTTTTTGCATTATGGTCTTCAATTCAATCCAATTTCTAGCCAAAATTTTAAAAATAATAGATTCTTTCTACACGATAGGGTACCGCGTTTGAAAAAAGCAAGTAAAAATGTCATAAAAATATGACAACTGTGTAACTGTTAAGAAAATAAACTTTGAGATTTAAAGTGTATTTTGTCTAAAAACTTTAGAAGAAAGAAATAAATATGTTGTTTTTTGTGCAAACTTTTAATCAAATTCTAAAATTCGTAGCCGTGCGCTTTTGGTACAACCTTCCTCAGTGCTACCTACAAGCAAAAATTGAACTATAAAATTGGAACATTAAGGGAGTTATTAAATATTTAAAATGTTTAAAGACAAAAAAAAACCGCGAAATAAAAAGAATCAAATCATAATAAGATTAAATTTTTTTAATCAATAATTGTTTTATTATGAATTATTTTCCATTTTTACCAATTTTATAATAGTCCCAGATCTAGTGAACCGTTCGAGTAACGTTGGGCCTGTAAGGCTAAAAATTTGTATAGCGATGAGTCATAGAATGCTCGGTACGACAACCATCACAAGGCAAGCATAAGCCCTACATATAATCACCCTGTATATTTTTGAAAGTAAAAAAATAATAAATAAAAAAACTTTAAGCTGTAAGTTTAAAAATTTTCTAGGATTTAGTTTATTTATAGTAGGGAAAAAAATTACAGGCGTTTTCGATAAGCACAAGTACCTGCCAGGCGAACTGAAAGTTACGGCTGATTTGGATGGTCATATTTTCAAAATTAAAAAAGTTAAATGTTCCTAATGTGGTATTTTCTTAGAGCTATTTTAAAAACCTTTTTAACGGTGATACTGGTGATAATATACAGGCTAAAAAAGTTTTTTTTTATGAGGCACCCTGTATAGTATATTACCATAAAAAAAATCTTAAGGTAGGTACATCTAACTTTATTAATTTTGGAAATATGGCAATTTAAATCAGCCATATCTTTCAGTTCGCCTGGCGTGACTGTCTCATCGAAACGACTGTCATTTTTTAAACCCTACTATAAATGAACTTAGTTCCAAAAAGAATTTAGACTTACAGCTTCAAATTTACTTTATTTTTTTTTATTTCAAAATTATACAGGGTGATGATGTGCAGGGCTGATGCTTGCCAGGTGATAATTGTCATACTTTTTTTTTATCTCTGGACAAACCACGAAAGCTAAAAGCCCAAATACCAACGTACCGTGGGTGTCTTAAGCGAGGTAAGAGGGAGTTTGTTGACGCGGGACTTAAATACTTGAAGATTTGGGGGAAGGAAAGACCTCCGCTGGCAGCAGGTTCCACAACCTAGAAACTCTAGGGATAAAAGAACGAACAAAGTGGGAAGTTCGGGGCCTGTCCAGTTGGACCGTATAGGTATGCATACGCGCGGAACCACGAGTTTCTCTGTTGGGAACCGTAAGTGGAGGAACTATACTGGACAATTCTTCAGAGCAGAAGCCATGGAAGTACCTATAAAAAGCGATAAATCCCCCACAGCCCGACGATGTGCAAGAGAGGGAAGCCTTTCTGTAAGTGAAGGATCATTAATGAGACGAATAGCTCTTCTTTGAATAGAATCAAGAATGCTTAGGGTTGTGGGGGACGCCATGCCCCAGATATGAGAACAATATTCCAAGGGAGGTCGGATTTGGGACACATATAAAGTGTATAAATTAGAAGGGGAGAAATACTTTTTGGCTCGAAAGAGAAATCCAAGCTTTTTGAAGCTGACGTGGCTATAGATACAATGTGTTTATGCCAGTTAAGGTTACTTAGCATGCTATGAATCATTACGATACAAATTTCAATCCTTACAGGCCAAATGTTACTCAAAGGGTTCACTAGCTCTTCTACTTTACTTTTTAACTTTTAAACAATTAAAATATTAAATACCTTTTTTAATATTTTAGTTTTATAATTCAACTCTTGCCTGTAGGTAGCACTGATGATGGTTGTACCTAAAGCGCTTTGCTAAGCTTTTTAGCATTTGATGTGTTTGCCCGAAATACAGCAGTTTCATTTCTTTCCGTTATAACTTCACAGGCACACAGCCACACTTATTTCGTTTAAAATTGTAGCAGTGACATAGCTACTAACGGGCTAGGCCGGGCAATGTCCCAGGGCTTCCAAGCTTGGGGGAGCCTCTTGGACTCTGACTTACTAAGTATAAATTGGAGTAGTGAAAATGTGTCCCATATGTGGAATATAAGTAAACTACAATTTTGAGGAGATGCCTTTGTTTGGAGCACGTTGAATATTGGGTACAAACGATTTAAAATAGTGTAGTTAGGAGTCCTTATTTATTTTTGCCCCAAAGCCTTTGCTTGCCTAGTACTACTCCACTGAATTTTGGGGTCGAATATCTTAGTAAAGAATAGTGGTTCTCTTTTTTTTACCATTTTTATATTATTTGTTTTCACATAAGAATATCAGTTTTTGAACATATTAAACTATTTTTATAACGCCCTGTATATAGAAGAAAAAAACGTTTTTAACATTGTAGTTTTTTTTAAATCTATAGTCAATAACGTATTAATTTAAAAGTTTATTCTTTTAGTCCAATTATATCAAATTGACGTGTAACATAACTTTCTATAAGCCTTTTCCCTTAAAATTGAACTATATTATGACTATTTTTGCCGCGTTAAAATTACGGTTTAATTTATTTTAATAGGCCTATAAAAGCCAGTTTTAAAGTACATTTTTATGAAAGCTCCAATGTTTAACCTTGTCAAGTAAAAGCTGTTTACCAAACACCAACAATGTTGATGGATTACTTTCTTTTATAAAGAGGTTATTTTGAAATTACTTTCAATGTACTTTTCTCTGAGTAAACAGTGGTTGAGGGTTTTAGAGATACCGTCAAAAATACCAAAGCTATATAATTTATTAGAAGTGTAAAAAATAATAATAAAAATCCTATTTAACCCTGTGCAATTAAAATGAAGGTAATGGAGGGGGTAACTATACAGGGTGTTTCCTAATTGCGCTAGAAAAAATTAGGAGCGTATTTATGAGCCATTTTTCTGGTTAGTTCTGGTTAGTTCTGGTTAGTTTATATAAACTTGTCTTCCCAAACTTTTAGTTTCCAAGATACATGGTATTAAACTTTTTAAAAAAACTTTAAAACTTCCATAATACTTTTTTTAGTAAAATTTATTAGACTTAATATAAACTTTTAATAATTAGCCATTTGTTGTTGTTGTTACATAATTGCTTATAAGATGTTATAACACTAAATTTAAAAAAAATACCCTAATTTTCTTGTATGGTCCAGGATTATACAGTTTAGCGATTTTTTTTCAAAACTCAGCAAGCTATGTAAATATATGCGGATACAAAAATGTTGTCTTCTTAGATATTTTATCCGAAAAAAATATAAAACTTGCAAACAAGTTCGTGGCGTTGTCAATAATATTAGCCAAGATGCGTCCCCCGCCGCCACTCGTCTTACTAGTTAAAATTACTTTAGGGCTAAATTAGCACACACATTTTAACAAATTCCACGGCCTTATTTTATTAAAATCGGGTAAGCCATATTTAAAATGTTATTAAAAGCCAGATTTTCTTTTTAAAGTTTGACGCCCTGTATCTTAGAAACAAAGCATTTTCGGACATATGTTTATATGAACTTTCTTTTCTAAAATTGACTTAGGAAAACGCCAATAAATTCTCTTACCACAATTAGGATACACCCTGTATAATATTTAGAAGTCCGTTATAAGGTCTTCACCGCTTCTTTATTTAAATCAGTAAACATATTTAAAATATTTATATTCGTTTTAATTGAGCTGGGATAAAAATAAGAGAACATAAATATTTATTGGCCCCCTTTCTAAAATTATTACCGTTCCGTACAATCAAATTTAGAAAGATAGTGTGTGTAGTGTAGGACAAAACTCTAAATTTTTTAACATAAAATTAAAACTTTTAATGGCAATGTAACAGCTAAGCGCCCTTTCGAAATATTTTTTTGTGGAAAAAGGCTCTTGTAGCACATCATTTTATCCCTTTAATTTAGCGCCTAGCTGTTATATTGACAGTTTAGGTTGTCATAGATATGTCAGAAAATAGTGACCTTGCTCATAGACTATCGTTTCAAATTTTATTAGAATATACCGAAAGGTAAGGATTTTAGAAAGTGGAGGACGGACTTCAGATTTCAATTGTAGATTTACGGAGTATTTTATTAAAGCGTGGTAGAGCAAAGTTCCTTTAAATAAAACAGTTTTTAAAATAATTGTAAGTAAAAATAAAAACCTTTAATTTTGGATACTTGTACACGTACTTTAGTATACTAAGCTAAATTAACCTACTTCTGACATAAATAACTGGGGAAAAGAGTACATTTCTGTCATTGATCTACTAAAATTTGTGTTTTTTTAGTTCTTCTAAATTAAAAGAAAATATCAAGTTATTTTAAAGGCTGTATCATTTAAAATTGAAGGTCTTTGGTCTACCACAATACTTTTTTAATCTTTAGTTTGCAAATTAAAGTAGTATGCAATTTATTTATTTTTTTTTCTATAGCGATGACGTTATAAGATATTTAACCGTAGAGTTACTTTCTTAAAACACTGTATTATCTTACCATTTAAACAAAGACTTTTTACACGTTTCGAGTTGGTTGCGAAAAGTGACTTTTATTTTTTATTATTAGAACGCTTGCTTAACCAATATTGTAACTAAGTCGAGCATTAATTGGCAAATAATGATATTCAATCATAGGGCGCGAATATTGAATCTGCATTTGCAAATGTTTATTCATTGTGACTTCATTTTAAAAACATCCGATAAAGAAATACGCAGAGTTTTTTACCCAACAGTAAAAAAATACAATTAAACTTGATCTTCCAACACTTAATTTAAAAACATAAAAAAAAATCGGCAACAACCACTTTTTACTGCAAAAATAGCAACATTTTTCTTAGCAATGCAGTTTAAGTTATTAAAACCTTTATATTAACATGAGCTACAAGTAAAAGGTATACTTTTATGCAAAAACTACCCATTTCCCGTTATTTAAACAATGTTGTAGTAATATTAATCATACAAGATGGCTTACCATATTCGACACGGTCCGTAGCTAAATAGTCTGTAGTTTTTAAAAGGTCTAAATTTCATTAACTCTATTATTATAACTAGAAAACCATGTATTTTTACACCACATAAAAACAAATTGACTATGTTTTTATAACCCGTTCCTGTACTTTTTTGTGATTGTATTTTTAAAACTTTTTTAAAATATTACATTTTTGAATTAAAGTTACTTTATAAATTTAAATATGGTGAAATAGAGAGGGTACTTCATTAAAAAAATAAAATTGGAGTCAATTTTGGTTGTACTGAAAGTTATCGGAAAGTTAAATATGTAGAAAACTCTCCTCCACCATTTACTTATCCCAAGTCTAACCTAAACATGCATAATACTCTAGGCGTTATGGCTTGTTTTTTTAAATTTGTTAAAACGCGCTCTGGATCACTTTAATATTTGAATGTTCCGTTAAACCATTACGCTTATAAGAAGTACCTGTACGGTCTTTAACACTATATAGAAAATTTTATGGTAGTTATTAATTACATGATTTGGCCAAATACTTAATTAAATAATTGACTGCTTTACATTGTATAAGCATATAGGCCGTTTATTTAAAAACTTACCACTTAAGTTATCTGCGAGAAGAGCCAGACTTGAAAAAATTGCCCAAATACTTCAAGATATTTATTAAGAGGAAACGTTTTTTACAAAGAATTGGACGGCGCCCTGTCAACCCCTTAACGCGTCGATGTCCCGCTGCTGTCCCGTCGCCACTCGCTGTGTGTAGGAAGCTTTAACCACCTGGGCCACCACCCCATAATTTTTAAATGAGAGGGAGGGTCAAAATTACCTTATTTTAAAGCATCTGATGAGTACTTTATAACCTCTAAAATTTAAAGTTAATATCTTTACCACCTACAATATGGCGGTGCTTTAAAAATTACAAAAATACCTAATTTGATGGCCACATTTCCGAAAATAATAAAGTAAGATGTACCTAATGCGGTATTTTCTTAAAGATTTTTTAATTGATAATACAGGGTGGCCCACCATATTCGACACGGTCTGTAGCCGGATAACCATGGGGTTTTTAAAAAAGGAAATACTGAAACATATACAGGTCGGATAAGGCCACAGTATAAAAATTATTTTACTCTATACAGGAAGTCTCAAAAGTGTGACGTATCAAAGTTATATTTTTTAAATGGAACACCCTATATTTTATGACGGTTTTAGATTCTACATAAAAAATAATTTAAGTTTGTTAATAGTACCAAGTGTCTAATTTTATTCGTTTTTGTGATATTTGATTTTTTTTCAAAATGCAGGAGTGCAATTAAATTAACTTTATTTTAACAATATAAACTCCTTAAACTTTAAAAATTGTTACAAGATTAGGAAAAGTCTGCCTTCTTATACTAGGTTATATCGAGATAATACAGGGTGATCAAAAAATAATTTCAATTTTTTAGAAAAAAAAGTGCAATATCTCTCTTATTTTAAATGAAACACCCTGTATTTTTTACACCACATGATGACAAACCAAATGTTCTTTCAAATGGTGTATAGGTTGCCTATACCTATCTTTTATACTTTTTAAGTAAATTCCGTTTTAACATATTTTTATTCCAAATGTCTATTTAAATGTAAGTAGGCTGTGATATAGCTATGCCTATTTACTAAGCCGTTATTGAAAAATGTAAATTTGTTGGAAAAAAGCACAAAATTAAAAGATTTTGTATTATCTGCCACTATTTTTAAAATTCACAAAAAAAAATTCATTAGTTGCTTATAATGCTACTTCCAATAACATTTATTTCAGCTGAATGTGGTAATGATCAAACTTGTGTTTAAACAATCCTAATAACGGCTCTGGTTGGTCACTTATGACGACATTCTATGACCTACAACTCGTTTCTTCCATTATCCATAATCACTGTGTCAAATTTTTTAAAGCAACTATTAAGGTTATCAGATGGTTTCTCCTGGAATATTTTTCAGGATTAACTCTAGACTAAAGTCAACCATTTTTTTCACATCCTACCAGTATTATATCATCTTGTTGTTGTAGAAGAAGGGTTTTTATTTAAAATCATTGAAATTTCTTTTAAACTGACTAAAACAATAGTAATCAATAAATGGTCGTTGATATTTTCTTAATAAAATATTAATGGCTCCTATGTCACAGCCAACTTTAATTTAAAAAACATTTGGACTAAAAATTTGTAAAAACAGATTTTACTAAAAAAGCACAAAAAACAGATATAGGCAACCTATACACCATTTGAAAGAGTATTTTATTTGTCATCATGAGACGTAAAAAATACAGGGTGTTCCATTTAAAATAACAGAGATATGGCTATTTGATTTTCTGAAAAATTGAAATTATTTTTTGATCACCCTGTACAATATTTGATCTTAATTTGACCTACGTATGATATGGCAGACTTTTTCTAATCTTGTTACACATTATAATGTTTAAAGTGTTAAAGTAAAATTAATATAATTTAACCTCTGCATTTTTCAAGAAAATCAAATATCACAATAACGAATAAAATTAGACACTTAGTACTATAAACAAACTTGAGTTATTTTTTAAAGTAGAATCTAAAACCGTCATGAAATATAGGGTGTTTCATTTAAAAAAATATAACTTTGATACGTCACACTTTTTTGAGACACCCTGTATAGACTAAAATAATTTTATACTGTGGTCTTATCCGACCTGTATATGTTCAAGTATTTACTTTTTTAAAAATCCCATGGTTATCCAGCTACAGACCGTGTCGAATATGGTGGGCCACCTTGTATATATACAGGTTGCTTTATTAAAAAAAAGGCACTTTTCATCCTACCCTGTATATTATCACCAGTATTACTAGTCAAAAGATTTAAGAAAACTTTTAGAAAATACCACATAAAGTATATCTAACTTTTTGAGTTTCGAAAATATGGCCATCCCAATCAAGTATTTGAATTTTTTTTAAATACCGTCATTTTGTAATAGGTAAATGTATTGACTTTATATTCTAGGGTTGTAAAGTACTCATCGGGAGCTTTAAAATGATTTACGCTTGACCCCCTTTTCATTTAAAAATTTTGTCGTAGTAGCCTTGGTGTTTATAAGGTGAAACAGTTGCCGTCCAATTTTTTGTAATAAATTTTCCCCATATTAAAAAAACTCAACCTGTTTTGGCGATATTCTCAAATCTGTCTTTTTTTGCATAACTTAAGGGGTAAGTTTTTAAATGAACACCCTGTATAATCTACTTCATTTAAATATATGCTTTTTATTTTTGGATACTTGGAATAAATATCATACTAAATTCTTAATTGAGTCTAATTCCCCAAGAGTTAACATGATACTATAAAGGCTAATCTCAAGTACTTTATTTAACTGATGCCTCCGATATTCCTACCCAATATTATTTCTTTACAACTTTATTTTCTTTTATGTTACCCGTGTTTTATTTTGAAACAACGTAAGGATAAATTTAACTTTATTAAAGATTTCTCCCCTAATGTAAATTACTTTTTCAAAAAAGTTCCTTTGAAAACTGAGTTAAAAAGAAAACTAAAATTATAAAGTTTGGGGCAAGAAGCTTGAAGGTATAAACAATTTGCACTTAATAGAGTAAATTTTCAAGTTATTATTAAAGCATTTTTGGGGAAAATGAGCTTCCATGATAAAATTTTTTGAAGGTTTTGTATTTATGGTAAAATCACGGTACAGGCGGATTAGCTTTATAAATTTGAAGTCACAGTTAATTTCTAGGTTTTGCTTCTGTATGTTAAATGTTATACCGGATAACAACAAAAATACAAGGTCTTATATTTTATTAAATTAAAATGTTTTGCTTTCAAACTTTGGGATAAACTTTGGGGTGATAAATTATATAATAAGATGCCAATTTTAAATACATAACACTTCATGTATATGGGTAAAGGATATCTAAGATATTCGCAAAATACATTTTTATACAACTTTATATCTTAAACACCAGAAATGTTTATATAAACTTTCTTTCCTATTTTAATAGATAAGATAATTTAAGGTTGCAGTTTGGCGCCACTGTTTAAAACCACCCTGTATATTGGGCTTCGGAAACAATACAAGCGGCGAGCGACAGATTGGCAAACCACTTAGTGGTGACCGATAATGGCTACAACCGTTTGTGAAAACTGTGTTTTTTATCTTTAATCTAAATACCAACGTACCGTGGATGTCTTAAGCGAGGTAAGAGGGAGTTTGTTGACACGAGACTTAAATACTTATAAATTTGCAGAGGATGGAAGGACCTTCGCCGGCAGCAGGTGGGAAGTTCGGGGCCTGTTCAGTTGGACCGTATAAGGATGAATGCGTGCAGCACTACGAGTTTCTCTGTTGGGAATCGTAAGTTGAAAAATTATTCTGGATAATTCTTTAGAGCAGAAGTCATAAAAGTACCTATAAATCAAATCCTCCACAGCTTGACGATGGGCAAGATAAGAAAGCCTTTTTGTAAGTAAAGGATCATTATTGAGGTGAACAGGTCTTCTTTGAATGAAATCACGAATGCTAAGGGTTGTGGGAATGCCATGCCCTAGATATGCAAACAATATTCCAAGGAAGGTCGGATTTGGAATACATTCAAAATATATAAATCAGAAGAGGCAAAGTACTTTTTGGCTCTAAAGAAAAATCCAAGCTTTTTTAAGCTGTTGTGGCTATAGATACAATGTTTATGCCAGCTAAAGTTATTTACAAATATGACGCCCACAAGATTGAAGGTGTCCTTGATCTGCAAAACTTGGCCGCTCATAAGTAAAGAATGAGAATTTAATGGCTTTTTCGCGACAAGAAACATGATTGTGTTTTGGATGCGTTATTATAGACGAGATTTTTGGCATCCCAATCCAAAATTCAATTAAGGTCCTGTAAAGAGATTCTGCATCGCTTAACGCTTGCTTTCCAAATCCAGTTTAGAAATTAATTAGGTAAAGATATTAATTAAATATTATTATAAAATTATTTAATGGTAATATGTAATATTAGACACTGCCGCTAATAAAAATTCTTCGGTTTAAACGCTAACCGGTACCGCTTTAACGCTTACGTATGTAGTAGCTATGAAAAAAGGGGCAGCAGATTCTTACAAATAAATATCAGAGGAACCACCCTGACACTTACTGCACAGCCGCTTGCCTTTTGCCGCTTGTATCGTAGCCGAGGTCTTAGACGTAGATTTGCAGGCATATGAGGTTCAATTAACTAAAGTTTACCCTAGAATTAAAAAATAAGTTGTGTTACGTAAAAAAAAACTTAAAATTATTTAATAATGTAGGTAAAATATAATATAATTGATTTTACTCTCCAATCTATTTTATTTTTTCCCGTTTATTTTATTTTTTATTCAGCAATTAATGTATTTTAAATTTTGCATTAATAAAAATATAACTTTCTTTGTTCTATCTGTTTTACTGACAGGAACATTTAAAACTGATAAATTCTAAAATAATCCTCATCTACCGATCAAAGAACAAAAGCAGCCCACCCGTCGATCTACACCCACACTTCTCAACGCAATGCCGTTTATCACAGTTTATAAAACAAATGAAGCGCCCCTAGAGCGCAGCTAGCTTTGATAAACTAGTTCACAGTTTGCCGCCAAACGGTTGCATCCGGAAAGCAAGCCGAGCGTCGCGTCGCTTGTTTTCATTATTTCTTTGTTTTTGGCTTTGTTTTAGTAAGCCCAAATGTCTCATAATATGATTAGAAGCAGTCGACTATAAATCATTTGAGTTTGTTATTTTTGAGTTGCCGTTTACGATGTTTACTTTTCTTTATTAAAAACGAAAATTTTAATTGTTAAAATTATAAAAATACAAGCTAATTTTTTTAGCTGACACCAAGTTTTTAAAATGAACTCGACTTTTAAAGTCGAAAACGCTTCAATTTATTAATATCGAAGAACAGTACCTTAAGGGCTTAATCTATTTAATTGTACTATTTTTATTTAGTGTTTATAGAATGTGTAAAAATAAATTATCACTATTGTATAAAAGTCAGTCCGATATTGAAAAACTAAAAATGCAAAAGTTAAACTTTTGAGGAAAATATTACAGAGTTTCCGACTATATTTTGACCCTTTTTGAATCGCGAATAACTTTAGAACAAATGAATATACCAAGATGCGGTTTTTGCAGAATGGCTTGGATTTTAATCAAATACTCGCTATTTCGTAGTGACATTTCGTTGACACAAAAACAAAATGGCCGATTTTCCGGTATACTCTGTTATCTTAAAATTTTATTTATTTTTATATATATTTTTTTACCACCTTAAAATTCAGTCTTTTCTGTTTATTGAAATGTAACATATGTTATGGTTATTTCCAAAAATAATGGATTATTGATCTCTAAAAAATTTACTGCGTGGCATGTAAGAGCATTATTTGACAATGAAAATTTTTGACATACAAGGTTAAAGAATAACAATACTGCTTTTAAGCTATACGTTATTTACAAAATAATAGTTTCTCTAAAGTTGTGTTACTTTTTTATAATGTTTTGTTAATATTGTGAATATCCTAAAGCTTTGTTGTCGTATTTGTTTCCTGTAACCTTGTATGTAGCAAATTTTTATTGTCAAATAATATTTTTAATTGCAGTGCGGTAAATTTTTTAAAAATTAATAAATTTATTATTTTTTGCAATAACCATAACTTATGTTACATTATTTTAAAGGGGAAAGATTGAACTTTAGAATGGTAAAAAAATATACATGGTGTTTCATTTAAAATTACAAAGTTGCCCATTACTGGAAAATTAACCATTTTGTTTTTAAGTAATTGAAATGCTGAAACCAAATACCAAATACGAGGATATAATAAAAAACTGTTAAAAAATCTTAGACTTTCTGCGAAAACCGCATCTTAATAACTTTATTTGTCCAAAAGTTATTCGCGATCCAAATGGATCGAAATATAGTCGGACACCCTGTATGGTGTCCCAAATAATATGTATTATAATAAAAAAAAATCTAAAATAGCGAGTGCTATAAAAGTTATTTAACTTATTTTTTTATTATTTTTGTATAGTATAATTATTATGATCCTTCTTTAATCATATGGGATGTTCATTTAAAAACTTACCAGTCAAGTTATTTGCAAATAGAAACAGATTTAAGAAAATCGCCGAAACACGTTAAGATATTTATTAAGGGGGAATAAAAATTGGACCCTTCAACTCCTTAACCACCAGGGCCACCACCACAAAATTCTTAAATGAGAAGGGAGTCGAGTGATCATATCATAACATATTTATATCGTTTTACAGTTTCTGATGGGTACTTAATAACCCTAGAATATAAATTCGATATTTTTACCTACTACAAAATGGAGGTACTTTAAAAATTACCCATATACCATGGAATGGCAATATTTTTAAAACTAATAAGGTTAGATGTACTTAATGGGGTATTTTCTTAATGCTCTTTTAAAAATCTTATTATGGGTAGTATAATATACAGGGTGCTTTATTAAGAAAATATAAAAATTTTGTCCTACCCGGTATATTATTACTAGTAAGTATTACTATTAAAAGGATTTTTAAATGTGCTTTAAGAAAATACCATATTAAGTACATCTAACTTTATTAGTTTCGGAAATACGGCCATTTAAATTAGAGTACCGTTATTTTTTAGTAGGTAAAGATATTGACTTTATATTGTAAGATTATAAAGTACCCGCTCTCTGGACCCCCTTCTTATTCAAAAATTTTGGGGTATTTGCCCTGGGGGTTAAGGGGTTAAGAAGTGCCGTTCATTTTTTTCTAAAAAAACCTTTCCTAAATTGACAGGTTAGTTTTTAAATGAACACCCTGGATAATGCAAATTAACTTTTTATTATATGTCAGATAAATAAATATATGCTGATCTGATCCCATTAAGTATCACTGGGATCATACAGGAGCTTGTTTATACCGCAAGAGGAAATACAATGGCCTCACTTTTAGGCGTATTTTCTCTCACAGCCTAAATTTAATGATAGAAAATCAATTGAGGACTATATTCTTTAGTTTTTATATTTAATTCAAAAAATATTACGATTAAGCTTCTTTATTTAATGGCAGTCTGCAAAACAGGGTACATCATATTAACAATATTGCTTCCAAAACTTCTGCAACCAGAGCCAGCATAACGTCGTCTATAACATAGAGCTACATACATCAATCAATTTATTTAATCAAAATAGGTTCTATCGCCTATCGATAGGTGGTTATTTAAGTTACCTTTAAAGTTAAAAAAGGAAACACCTATTTTAATTATATCTTTTGGACTGTTGTCGCAGTACCAGTGATAAGGCTATCCGCACATGGGTCGGTAAAATAGCGACCACGATCTCATTCAAATGCCTGTGTGCGTGTTTGCGTGTTGTAGTTAAAATGGTGATCTTCTGAGCACTCGGTTTAACTTCAACCGTTTTAAGCGTTATTATTGTAAAAGAAGGTCTTGATTTATATTTAACAAACTTTATCTTATAAGGCTACGAAAAATTGAAAATGATATCAAAAAATTTAATCTGCTATTTTAAACAATGGAGAAAAAAATGCGGTGACAGCACCTTTCTTTTTTATTTACATGGATAACAATAGTTTAAAAACAATATGGTTATCTTTGTCGAGCAGGCGTATGCATCGAACGCATTAAAAACTTTGTTTCGGCCATTTTTTGTAAACTTTAAACATGTATGTAAATGGCAAGTACAAAAGGTTAATATTCGATGTAAACTAAAATACATATTAATCCCAAAAAATAAAATTATAATTATAACCTAAAAGCCTATTGCGCTGTGACGCAGCGGTTTAAAAACCTACATTTTCTTGATTCTCATGTTTATATCATCATTTTCGAATACGGTTTAAACCACTCCGATGAATAGAAAATTTAACTTTATTTTTGCTAACATCTACAGGCAATAAAAATTATAATATTTTAAGATAGACTCCTTTTAACGCTCTCCGTCAACAAAGCTTAAAGAATTTTCGGAAGCACTGATGTTTGGCCTTTAAAAAGATACTATCGGTACGATATTCAAGCCATGGCGTAACGGAAAAATTATTAAATTATATGATTTTTCAAATAAAAATCAGAAACAATTAAGATGTACCCTAAGTTTTTGTGCGTTTTTCCAGAATAAAGATAGATACTTTTGTTAAATTAATTGAATGGTAAAAGATACACCTTAAGGTATCATAACTAAAAACTGGTTAGTTCTGGTTGGTTTTAAATATTTCTGGTTAGTACACTTTGGGGTATCATAACCATCATTAAAATAGGGTCAAATTATTGTAGCACTGTATACAATGTAAAAAAATAAGAAAATTTTTTTCAATAAAATTTTGTTACACAACGCTTTCTTTCCAAGATACAGGATATTGGGGTTTAAAGAAAAAAATATGCTTTTTATTTATAACTTTTCTAATACTTCAGACTTTTTACAAAAATTGGTGCACTTCTTTTGATTATTATATAACATTTTTTGCTGTAAGAGTGTTAAAGTCATTTACTTTTAAGTTAATTTGGTCTTTTGATATTTTTTCGTAGGACAAACGGTTTTTAGTTAAAAAAATCCAATTTAATGCATGGCAAAATCGATAAAATCTGATATGGTGTTTTGTATGTAAAATTTTATTTTGTCTAATTTGATTAAAGTTAAGTCAAATACTTACTTGACTACAATTTTTATCACATAAAACAATTGTTGCTTTTAGAAAGCTATTACACAGTCAAAAACCTAACTAAGAAATAAGACACCGTATCAGATTTTATCGATTTTGCAATGCATTAAAATGACTTTCGTCGTAGTCGTACGAAAAAGACATCTAAAAACCAAATAACCCAAGAGTAAATTAATGTTTTAAAAATTAATATTGATTTAAATAAAAAACAGTAGCGTACTATTTTTTTTGTTTCAAAAAATTTTAATACAAATCGTGTTTTAACGCCAATGGCATTTTTTTAAATTGTACAGTAAAAAATCCACTGTATTGTCAAAAAAGTGTACAAAATTTTGTGGAAATATCTGAAGTGCTAGAAAAAAGATATTTTTTCTTAAAACCTTAATACTCACAAAATTACCACATTGCAAAAAAAAAAGGCAAAAATGTCTTGGTAAAAATACTTCCTTCCAAAAATCGCCACTAGTTAAGAAAAAGAACACATTATCAATATGTTTATATTTATGCCGTAACCTATTATCGTATCCAGAAATATATGTTTGTATTTAAAACAGATGTTTATACTCCGCCTATGCTTTTCCGCACAACTTTTTAACAGCAGTTGTTCCAGTATTGTCCCAGCGTGCTTTTATAATAATATTTGGAGCATGACACGCTCTGAATTGTGGCTGGATAAAGAACAAGTGAAAAACAACATATTTCACTGGGACCGACGAGACGGTTGAGCGTTAAAAATAACCCGTTTAATAAAAATATGAATTTTAAAGTGGAAAGTATTAAAATATCATTAAACAAAAATCAAACATTAAATTGTAAAAAATTCATAGCAAGGTAGTGTATATGTATTTATTTTACCAAACGTTTTTAAAAATTTCTTTATTGATAAACCAATATTTGCTCCAATTAGAGTTTTCAATAATAATTGTTCTTATTTTTCGTAACACAACTTTTTAATCGTTTTTTTTTAATCTTTAAAAGAAAATAATTACTATAAGAATTTGTCAAATACATTGGGTTTTATTGGTGCTAAAAAACGTGTGTATAAATTTTCTTATTTAGTGTCAAAAGCATTGAAAAATAGTACATTATTTTGCACCACGAGCCGCAGGCGAGTGCCGTAAGTCATATGAGAGGAAAATCAGTATTTCGTGCTAGTTATATACTTTACTTTTTCTACGACTATTGATATACCAGGGCGACAAACCCAAACTTTAAAAAATATTAGGTGTGGAAAAAATCAAGGTACAAAAATGTTCTGGATTAGTGACAAATTATTTAATATTTAAATATTTGTTTTGTTGCTATCGTGACATACTACAAATTTTATGTGATTTTATTATTGATGTATTTAATATACCTATAAAATATTTTTATACTCATAATATGTGACTTGACTAAATAATCATTTTTGGTTAAAAAATATACAAGTTATCGTATTAATGCACCTTTATAGCACCTAATGCTGGCCGTGCGTAATGGATCTGGGTATTGAATGTAGATAATGACGGTAAGTTATAAGCCATCTAACCTGTTTAAAATTACATTAACAATGCCCTTTTTTTAACGTGGTTAAAAACATTTTTAGCATTTCTTAAATATTCAACCCCTTTGATATTACTTATTTGGTATACGTCAGCAAATGGTCGATAAGTTTTAATAAAATATATCTTGATCTCTCTTTTTAATGGTCAAAAATTACACCGAAAAAGAAAACATGCTTATCAATAAACACGATATTAAAAATGGTTTTATGAATTTTTATTTCAAAAGATTTTGGAGTTAAGTATAAGTATAAGGTTAAATAGGGGTGTTTCTATTTGGGACATTTTTAATAAATAATAAAACTTTAATTTATATGTCAAATTTTAACGTGTTATTTATAACAAAAAAATACAGGACGATATATTTTTAAACCTGAACTTAAAATGGTGTCATTTTTCCTTTTAATAATCTACTAAGCAACTTTAAACAAGATATTGGCAGTACCTAATTGTCTTTCTTTAACAAAAAGTTGTCTTCTAAAATTTTAAAATAAACATGTTGTTCTAACATAACACCCTAGTTTATAAAGAGTTGAATTTATAAAAAAAATGCTAACTTGCATTTAAAATATTTATTATATAATAAAATTGATAATTATATATAATAGCTTTAAAGCTACGCCAAAAACACCATACACTTAACAGAATCACGCTTCAGGTCATCAAACAGCGTTGCCTAGACCGGGTTGGGTGTCAATAACAATAGCTTTAAAAAAGCTAGAGAGCTAAGAGATACAAATAAATTTGTGACCAAACCCTCTAGCTTTCTCGCAGACCCAGCACCAACGGTTAAAAATACGCGACAAGCAAATGTTGCGGAACAGTTCTGGAAGGATGTCTACGAAGACTCGAAGCTATTAAGACGGGACACTCCTGCTTAAAACAACTTTAGTGCCTATTGTGCCGACAAGAAACTTAACCAGCACGAAAAGTCCACCAATTACTACGGAGTAAGTGAAAAGAGCCCTAGATGGTGCAAGGAATTATTCTGCACCGGGTCCGGATGGCACTAATAACTTCTGATGGAAGAAATTCCCCAGTACTCATCCGCATTTGGCCAGAATTTTTGATTCGTGGCTTAATGGAGACACACCAATTCCTGAATGGTTTGTAGAAGGCCAGACTATATTAATACCAAAAAGGATGATCTAACACAGCCAAAGTACTACAGACCGATCGCCTGCCTAAATACCACCTACAAGGCTTTTACTAGAATTTTGTATTCTAGAATACTGAGTGCAATAGATTCTATTCTCTCTGATATAGGGGAGCAGCGAGGAGGAAAAAGAGGAATCAATGGTTGCAGGGAAAATCTCTTAATCGATAGATGCGTCACACAAGACTCAATCCAATACAAACGCAACCTTAGTATGGCATGGATTGATAACAAAAAAGATCTCAAGGTTCCTCCTAACCTAATTCGTTGCATCGAACAGCTGATGCCGCTCTGGAAATCTAAATTCTTCATAACATCTGGAGCACAAAAAATCGTTACTGATCCCATTACATTTAAACGGGGCG
This sequence comes from Listronotus bonariensis, assembly GCA_014170235.1. NCBI lineage: Eukaryota > Metazoa > Arthropoda > Insecta > Coleoptera > Curculionidae > Listronotus > Listronotus bonariensis. The sequence continues at coordinate 96,962 of JACEGR010002833.1, forward strand.
TATTTCAGGGCGACTTACTGAGTCCATTATTGTATATCGCTGCTTCCTGTGTCCGTGTCTTTTCGGAAGACTCGGGGGTATTGCTGTGGACCACCTGGATGGAGGGAGCGTAAGGTAACCCATCTGTTTTATATGGATGACCTGAAACTCTATGCAGCGAGACCTACAACAGTCTCTTAAACTGGTTCACGAATATACCAAAGATGTTGGCATAGAGTTTGGACTTGACAAATGTGCAAAACATAGACTGGTGAAGGGCCGATATGGTAACGATTTAGAGGCTGATCAACTTGCTGACAGTGTGATTCTCCACCCGCTACGAAACAACGAAACGTATCGATATTAAGGTATTGACCATAATCGTACTCAAAATGTTAAAGCTGTAAAGACCAAGCTAAGAAGCAATTGAATAAGGTTACCACAACTAACATGGTAGCAGTTCCTGTATTGCTTTATTCGTTTGGAGTAGTTAAGTGGACGCGAGGAGAAATGCGCGAACTGGACGTTAGCACACGAAAAATGATGCATCTTCAACGCAGCATCCATCCCTGCTCATCAGTCTCTCGCATTTACCTCCCACACCATCAGGGAGGTCGCGGCCTTCTAAGCTTGAAGTGAATGCATGATCATTTGGTTTTGAGTATTGCTTGTCAGGTTGCCCAAAGCACGGATCCAGTGCTGCAGTTAGTGTCGGATCTTTAAGAGAATAATAATAATAATAACAACAATTAATTTACAACTTTATCTGAGTGCAGTTAATGTAATTACTGGATACTGCTTTGTTTATGGCGTTGCTGCAAGGCAATTGCTAGATTAATGCGATTAATTAAATATTTATTAAGCAATATGTTAATTTTATTTCTAATACATTTTAAATGCTACGACAAATTTAAAATATTTTTTGGTTTATAATATTACATAAAAAAATTATTAAAAACTAAAGATATTATTTAAATTGAACAAAAAACAAAATGTTGGACGAACCGTGAATATAATTCCCAAATTTTATAATCCTATAGGCAAATTCCAACCAATTCAATATGTTCCGAAATTTAATTTGAAAGCCAAAGAGAAAGCCATAAAAATAAATTTGTAATTTCTTGCTAATTTACGTAACAAATTTTATATGGAACGTTTATTGCATAGAAGAACGTTTTAAAAATAAATTTTGTCCTCTCAACTCGTGAATTGTTTTAAGCTCTTAAGATTAGGGGCTTGGCAAACCACGCTTATTTTAATGAGATTTTAAAACCCCAGAAGTTATTCCCAACTTGTTTGAAGTCTAGACTAATCCTAATTAATTAATGTGCTAATACGCTTTGTCATTTTTTAAATATATTGGGGTAAAATTAGGGAAAAAGTTAAAAAGTAAATACTCTGACCTCAACGGTATATTTTGCGTCGAAACACTAAGGTAGGTGTGGCTAATAAGGCCTGTCAGGTAATCAGGCCTTATACACAAAAATCCAATTTAAAACAATCAGTATCTCTCAAGGCAAATTCACATGTAAACAATACTCACAGATGGTGATTTAGGCTTGTGGTCACGCGTTAGCTTGCTCGCTGTCACAAGTGTGACGCCATTTATAGTGAGGGTTAGTTGTACGGCACAAATAATAAAAAATAATTTAACTTAATCCTAAGTATATTTTGTAATATTACACATATCTTTATAAATGTGCAGTAAGGTTTTCTTTTGTTATTTCTTTTAAATACATTTTATTGTTTTTTAAAATGTATTGGAGGCCAAATATGATTTATTTGGTTTTTTGGTTTTTCATTACACCCGTTGTTGGCGGTTATTAAGGCCTACCAAATTTTATGATGGGCCTTATTATCCCCATCTTTTTATATTAAACTTTACAAGCATTGCAGGCATTCTTAAAGCTTAAATTTAAATATTACGGGAAAAAATAAAACATTGCTATATATTGAATCTTGGGGTTGGACAAAGAAGTTTTTTCGGTTGATTTATATTCAAATATCTTTTTTTCGGTTGACCGCTATTTGATTTAAATCAATAAGATATATCGGTCATTTAATACTATTAGACTTCGGTTATTAGATTTTTCAGGTCTCGATTTGGGTGGTAAGTTTTTGGAATATTTATTAATAATTTTTTAGGATATCAAAATAGTTCCTAAATTAATTTTTTAATTTTTTTTTATATCTTATTACCTAATAATATTATTAATACTAAACAATAACTAACTACTATAAAAACACTAAACTAAAATTTTAAAATCACCGTATTAACGTTTTTGGGTTTTTTGAATATTTATTCAATTTTAGGATTAAGTTTTCGGTTAATTGATTTTAACCGAATCCAGTTTTATTGAACAAGAAACAAAAAAATAACATTTAGACAAAAAATGAAATGGGTAATATCACATTATGTAATTAAAGTATAAAAAGCTTTTATTTATTTAGTTACTTATTAATATTGCGTAGTATAACACATATATAATATGTTTTTTACCGACTTTTTTTATTTTTAGCTTCTAAATAAGTTTTATTAAATATTATATCGGTAAACATAAAAGCAACGCTGGTACATGTTTTAGTTCGGTAAAAGGGTAAATTTTACCCCAGGGTTCTTAATTCTGAATGCGATTTGATCTCCTCCCTTTTCTTTATTATCTAAACATATTCCCTACGTAGAGGGAGGTTTACCGCAAGAACAACGTACGGCAAAGAGAAGGAGATACGTCAAATACCTTTCTTTTTATGAAACCACCATGAAAGTACACTTTTTAAAATGAAAAAACATACAGGCGACTTAAGAATTTTTTTCCTTTCTAAAGTCGGTTAAAAATTTATAATTTGGTTTTTATTGTGTTTTTGTTTCTGTGTGAAAAAAAGTGCTGGTTTATTTAAATCAAAAAGCCTTATTCAAAATCTTAAGGAGTTGCTATAAAAAAATAATTTTTGTTTTTAATAGAGTTTCAAATCATAAAAGAAAACATATTTTTTTCTAATTTAACCCATTTTGTATCATTATTTTTTAAGATTTACGGCGCACTCAGATAGTACGGTGTAAATAGTATCATTACTTTGTGCAGGTCAAGGTTGGTGCCAAATGTTGCAAATATTTGAATTGTCCGAACTATTTTGGAAGTTCAAAGAATATTTGGTGTATGTTGTATTTTTATTGCGATTTTTGAAATACCCATGTTTACCCTCTAATTTGAGAAACCCCATACATGGCTTTCTTGTTGGTGCAAAAAATAAATCTCTATTATATATTTTTCTATATAGTTTAACAACTTTTAGATAACTGAGTACATAATCCTGTTAACGTTGTGTATTCTTTTCACACATTGTTCCAGCTTAGTAAGTCACTTATTTCAGTGTTGAACACTAGCAAGTAAAAATTAGATAAAACGTGTCTGAATACAAACATTTTTTGTTAGAATGACGCATCGATTTGGCTTTGTTTTTTACTTTGGAGTCTCGTTGCCATGCATTGGCAAAAACTGCGAATGATAACCTTTAAGATGGCACAACGTGTATAGCGGAGGGTGTAGCTGAATAGATAGATAAAAGCAATATTTCATTTTTACAAACATGTAAATATATAATGTTTTGGTAGCTTACGTTGTATGTGGCTAAAGGCACTAACTTTTAATTATATAACAAAACCCCTTTTTGCTATACTTACAACTGTGATATTTACTTCTGCAAGCCATACCTGAAACAGAAAAAATACCCCAATTAATAAACCGCGTAATTTCTACTTAATATTTGGTAAAGAAAATGTATTTTAGATGTATATATCGTCACCCTTATTTACAGACCTCGTAACTCTAAAAATAATTAAAGTTGAGGTTCTTGCGCCATTGGGGACATTCAGAAGTACTCAGCCGCTTAGCCGCTGAGTAGGCGAAGTGTCAAAACTGACAAATTAAACCAATGGGACGTTTTTATTTTGACAATTTTGACACTCCGCTTACTCAGCGATTACGCGGCTGAGTACTCCTGAATGCGCCCATTCACTAAGGATACCCGAAAACGTCTTAGCTCCAAAAAAATTGACACTATCAGGTAAACATTAATTAAATACAAACTGTTTACTTACAAGAGGACAATTTGATTAAATTTTTTAAATTAAAATTTAAATTTTAATAAAAATTTCAAAATTATATAAATTTTATTTTATTACAAAATAGAAATAGAAAATTGTTTTTGATTGATCTAGGTGTGCGATATGATTCACGAAGGGTTTTGTACACAGGGTTCGCAAAATCTAGAAAAACATTATTTTTTCCAAAAGCAAATAATTTGTATTTTTCATTATTAGTCAAAATGACATTAAGATAATTATTTGGAATAAAGTTTGTGCTCGATTAAAATAATAAAACAAAATTTAATTGAATTCCATAATTTGGCGAAAATGCTTTGACCATATTTGTTACAGCTAAAAACTCCTGTTGTGTAAAAATTTTCGGAAAGCAGGTGTTTGAAAAGTAAATTATAAGAGTTTTCTAGGTCCTTTCACAATTGAAGTTTAAATTAATTAATTTCTAACAACTCTAAAATCAGTTTCATTAAACTTTTTGACACCCCTGTGCGCTATTCTAAATATTTTCTTAAGTGATGTTTTACCTTAAAATAAAAAATTAAGGGGTAGTTTGCTCTTGGACAAAAATCATGGTTTTCAAGTTTTTGCGTACCTTATATACCAAATCAATATTTTCTCTTCGTAACTTACATTTTTTCAAGCAAACATTTTTGTCAAGGATAACTTTATCTCAAAAAATATTTTTTTATCCATAGGGCCTCTTGTAAACCCCATCCGTGGACAGTCTGTATATTAGCGTTTTAAACAATCGACTAAAGAAATAGTTTTTCTTATCTCCGGTAAAATATTTGGTTTTGGAGATACGCGGTTTGTGAATTAAGAGAAACGATTTGATAAAACTAGTACATTTTTTAATGAAAATGTGAAGTGCGCCCAGAGTATTTGTCCAATCAAACAAAATGCTTTAAAGTTTAAATCAAAAACAATTTACGAAAAAAGTTAAAATAAAACTGTGCCGGAAAACGAGCGTCAAAGACATTTCTAAAGGAATTTGCACACATTGGACCGATAACTTTTCCTGATTGCGTTCAAGCTTGAAAGGAACGTGAATGTTTTAGACAACTTTTAAACATTTCTAATTTTATCCGTGTCGTATAACTACGAAACTTTTATATTGATCTTATCACGGCGAACATACTGTACACAGTGTAGTTTCTTTAAGTTCTTTGTCTCAGGGGCGTCACCAACTAGAATAAATTTCTGTACAACGTTTTATTGCGTCTATCATATTTTATAACTTGAGTTGTTTTTACATCTAGAATTTTTACTTAGCCAAATAAACATAAAAAAAACTTTGGTCTCGCCATTTCAAAAGTCCAGATTTTTTTTTAGTTTTATGTAACACATCAATGAATCTATCGTAGTAAAGAAGTCCAATTCCGACAGTCATCAATCCTTAGCACGCAATATAAGTTGGACAAAACATAAAGACATATTTTTTCGCTCACGTGAAACAAGTCATGTGCATGGTTAGTCTTTATTAAGAAGCTAGAAGCTTTGATTACCCAATATAATAAAATAAATTTCAATTTAACCAATAATTACAAATAAACGGGGTATTTCTTACAAGTTGTTCCCCTTATACCTTTGTTACTTTTAAGGAAGACAAAACAATTAAATTTAGTTTGTCGATATTTAACAAAAATTTGGATTGTAAGATTATTCATTTTTTTAATTGCCTCCCTGATATTAAATAACTTCAAAAAAAAAAAAAAAAAAAAAAAAAAAAAAAAAAATAGAAGCTGATAGAATATTCGAAAAATAAAATTATGGTTTTGTTTTCGTAAAATTATCTCAATTCGTTCTATTGTTTAGCATTTTTAAAATCAATAAAACAATAATTATTTAAAGAAAATAAGCATTCTTAAATAGTAGTCCAAATCATTCTACAAAAATAAAAGAGAAAAAAATCCTTACTACTTGTAATTTCTTTGCACTTTAAGGTTGCATCCATCGAACACTGCCCAATCTCAAGATATAGAGTTTTACGATAGCCTATGGTTTTTCTTTTAGAGCTAATGGAGACCACCAATCGAAGACCGGTTTTAAACTATTTTGTTCTCAGCCGTACAATGTAAGCAAAAAAATCTTCAAAAAAAACTTAAGAAATAGTAATGTCGAATAAAGTAGTAAATTATTTTCCATTACGTCCTCTGTTGACGGTGTAAAAACTAAGTGATCCTAGGTCTGTAAAACCAAAACCTCAATAAAATAGGTTTTCCTAACAAATGTTCAAAAACCTTCTACAAAAGTGAAAGAAAAAAACTCCTTACTGCTTGTAATTTCTTTGCACTGCAAGGTTGCATCTGGCGACCTAAGTTAACTAAGTTTTTCACGCTATCTACTACGTTTATTTGACACTTCTTTTTAAGAAGTTCTTTGTTATCGCCCACAATGTAAAAATGAAAATTAAGTAGTTGGAAACCGGTCTGCGGTTGGTGATCTTAATTAGCTCTAAAAACCTTTGTCTAGTGTAAAAATCTGTATTTTTTGATCAGACAGTGTTTGACATACGCAAACCTGCAGTAAAGGAAATTCCAAGTAGTAAATAGTTTTTTCCTGTTTTATTTTTGGAGAATAATTTGGATTGCTTGTTAGGAATACATACAGTGCTTGTCTAAATTTAGGACGCCCCTTCTAATTTTTGAATTGTTTGGTATTTTTTCATAAAAATTTAAGGACTGTGGTAAAACAACATAAACCAAATTTTAGACAGGAAATGACAGTTATCAATGTCAAACTGACAGCTAGCTGCCAATATAAAAAGAAAAATTTAAGGTCTTGTGGCACATTATTTTATAGCTTCAGAATATAAAGTCAATACCTTTACCTACTACAAAATGGCGGTACTTAGAATATTACCTAAACACCTCATTTAGATGGCTGTATTTCCGAATCTAATAAAGTTCGATACACTTAATGTGGTATTTTCTTAAAGCTCCTTTAAGAATTTATTTAATGTTAATATTAGTAATACTATACAGAGTAAAACAAAAACGTATATTTACCTTTATTAGTTTTAAATATATGGCCATCCAAAATCCACATCAGATATTCGGGTAATTTTTAAAGTATTGCCATTTTTTGGGAGGTAAAGGTATTCACTTTATATTCTTGAGTTAAAATGAACTTGTCAGAAGCTTTGAAATAATGGGCCCCTTACCATTAAATTTTTCTTTTAAAAATGGCGCCCATCTGTCAGTTTGACATTTATATCAGTTATTTTTGTCTAAAATTTGGTTTATGTTGTTTTACTAAAGTTCTCAAATAAAAAAAAAAATTTAAAGGTAGGAGGGGGTCCTGACTTTAGACAAGCACTGTATTTTATCCCAAGTATTGGTTTTACGGACCTAGGTTCACTTAAATTTTCACATTGTCCATTGAGGGTGTGATGGACAATAAGCTACTATGTTTATTCGAAATTACTACTTTGAGAGTGATTTTTTGGAGTTTTTTGTTATCGCCTACACCATTCTGATGAGAACAAAATAGTTCGAAACCGGTGTGAGGTTGGTAATCTAAATTAGCTCTGAAAGATAAACCTTTGGCTAGTATAAAAATCTGCATCTGCAGATCGGATTGTTTTCGACAGATGCAACCTTGCTGTGCAAAGAAAATTACGAGCACCAAGGAGTTTTTTCTTTTTATTTTGTAAAATAAAACAACTTTTTAAACAGTCTGTATCATGTAAACATTAGGGTGGTCCTTATTTAGGGTATATGGAAAACTTTTTAATTATTAACTTTACGAAAAAAAGTAATTTGTTATAAAAAGTTCCGCATAGCATAAAGCCTTAAATGGAATCATCAGATATTAATTTTTTGCTATAATATACGAGATATGTCAAAATATATAGATATTGCTCATTAGGAAAGAACCCATATTTTTCATAATATAAAAAATTTTTATAAAGAAAACATGTTAAGGATTAAAATTTGCTTTCAAATATGCAAATTGGTTTATTTATAAGAAAAACGTTGTTAACATTTTTAAAAGATAACAAGCGTTTCTGTAAATTTTGCTGTTTTGACAGTTCTTAAGCTTTGTTTACATATTAGATTTTAAACTAACTATGCACTACTGTACAAACTTACATTTTCACCTTAACGCATAAAAATTTATAATGAAAGTTTTCCTTAAAAATCAACAAGTTTGCATATTTAAGTATTCTTTTTTTTAGTCCTAAACATCTATTCTTTATTTAAAAAATCAATATTCTACAAAATAAGGTTACTGTCCTTTTGAGCAAAATTCATATTTTTTGACATACCTCGTATACTACTGCAAAAAATTTATATTTTATAATAATTGAATTTTAGGTTTTAGACTATGCAGAACTTTTTATAAAGAATAACTTTTTTGTAAAATTATTAATAAAAATTTTTCCTTTTGGTGCGAACCTAAGTAGACACTCTGTATATAAAAATGATGCTTTTTCTCTTTTTTTTTACACATTGACCCTGGATCTATACTTAATCAAAATTTGTATGATACTTTTGAATGGTTAATTACGATTTTCGGCCGGCGGTCATCTTTGTGACGTCCTAGCGTCGTTAAGCTACCGAATTTTAAAAGTGCTATATCAAACATTTACTAATGACGAATCTAAATTTTTGAGTTACACTCACTCCCCAGAAATGAGACCACACATGCCCTCTGGCTCAACCCCTATATTAAACAGATCATATTGACTCATAAGAATTTTTTGAAAGTTTAATGCTCTGCAAAACAAGTTTGTAATTTTTGCTAACTAAGATGGTTTAAAAGTTATTCGATGTCAAAATCAGGCTCAAATTTTAATTAAACAAAAATAAAACTTTGTGTTATTTTGTGTTTTTTTTTAAGAAATCTTTTAGAGGGTAAAAATGATCATTTGTGATTTTTAAACTTTTGAAAGAAACTACAGAGAATTAAAATTTAGAAAAAACTCTAGTTTTTCTGTATAAACTTTTACCCATACAGATATTTAAGAAATTTGAAAAGCTTCTATTTCAATGTCGGCCGTGAGGGATTTACTGCAAATATTTTTCAAGAAAAAAATGGTATGCCATCGCATTTTTCTAGAAATATATTATTATTTTGGATTTATGTTAAGTTTTAAACAAGTTTGATCTTTTGACTTTTTTTTAATCGATGTATAATTTTTGCGTAAACAAAATACAAACCTTTTTTGGCATGGTCAAATCACCACCTAATTCTGCCCTATTTTAAATATGTTAAGAATGCTTAGTTTGATTTACTAATTATTTTTATATAATTTAAAAAATAAAACATTGATGTATTAACTAATCATTTTCGTGAGAAATTTATAAAAAGATAATAATATTTACTGTTTAATTAGATATTAGCGACATTGTGCCAAGAAATGGCCAGTATTTATTTAACCGAAAACCGTATATTAGATACATTAAAACAATTAATACATTTGTTTAAAGCTTAACAAAAATTTACTTAGGTAGTTTTTATTTTAGGGAAGTGCAGTGGCGTACCATTTTTTCTTAAAAAACATTTATCGTAAATTTCTCACAGACAACACTGGTTAAAGTTATTATTAACCCCATACATTATAAAAAATCTTTTAATTTTTAGGAGACGTCTGTTAAATTTACTAAAAAAAAAATCAAACAAAAATCGTACTGCCCGAAACGTTGTGTGAACAAACGAAGTAAAGAAAATGGAAGTCCACAAGGTGTTAAAATTAAAAGCAAAAATTGTTTTTTTATAATACTACATTAAAATAAAAATATTTATTTTAAATTCCCGTTTTATTTAAGCAAAACTATTTTTTTATTCAATAAAGGGTTTTTGCTTAAATAAATATGAATCATTACTCGGTATAGTCATATAGCTATATGATTACACTGTATTTGGTATAAACCGGACGGATAGTGTCTATGCTATAAACATAATATGTAGTTTCCTATAGTCGGCGGATTCGTTTCAGGCCATGGTAGACATGTTAAAAACACGTAATATCACTTAATTTTTGTTGCCACCCATTATACAGAATGTCTCTAAAGGTCTGTATAAAATGCTACTATAGCATATGCAATTTATCTTTGTCAAAGAGTTGATCGTATGTGAGTTATAGGATGTCAAAATTTATGTTTAATTTTGTTTTTAAATATTTTATTTATAATTGGATTTTTTTACAAAATTTGGCTGCAGTCCTTTGCTATTGTTTAAAGTGTAATTACTTTTTTTTGGTATTATGATTATAATAAATAAGTTTTTTTACAATGTTTACACAAAAAGGTATACCCAAAAAATATCTCTATGGGCAACCGTTTCTGAGGATATTTTGAATTAAACGTTTTATTTCACATAAAATATTTTCTTCGCATTCTTATGGGTTCCTCTAAAATGTCTGTACAATTGATACTACAATTTCCTTACGCCAAAATACAACAATTTAACTTAATAAAATTGGTTGTAAAAGTTAATCGTTTGAGAGATACAGGGTGTCTCAGTTTAAAAAAATACATAGGAAATTTGACAACCTGTTTATTGCAAACCAGCAACTAATAGTAAATTTATAAAATAGGCACTTGGAGCGAACAATTCTAATTTCGCTTTGCACCAGTTCACTTCAAACCAGCTCGGTGCCAGTTTACTTTTGCAACAGCAAGAGCGAACCGAGAAAATGCGCATTGTCACCGAGCTCGTACAGTTCCTTCTGCGGCACAGCCAATAACAACGGTTCCAAAAAGCTCGAATTCCCCGAGTGTAAGGCCCGCCGCAAATAAAACCCAACCCACGCCCAGCCCACGCACAGCACATGCGTAGCCCACGCTCAACCCATCCTTCCCACGTCCACGTTTTTGATCAGTTTACCGCATATTGGACCCAATTCGGGATCAACCATATTTCAGATTTTTAAAACAAACCCATGCTGCACAAGACCCACGAAATCTGTGCGGCGAACACAAACCTATCCACGCGTGGCTGGCAACAGAATGGGCTATTTCTGGGCTGGGTCCAATATGCGCCACTCCATTTAAAAGCATGTTTGACCCAGCCCAGAGCTAGCTCATTCTGCTGCCAGCCACGCGTGGATAGGTTTGTGTTCGCCGCACAGATTTCGTGGGTCTTGTGCAGCACGGGTTTCTTTTAAAAATCTGAAATATGGTTGTTCCCGAACGCTTAATCCAACTTTCGCGAAAAAATCCCGTTTTGTATTATTTAAGTTATCCAGATTACATAAAGGATAAAGTTAGAGGATCAAATATCGGATTCTAAATCCAGAACAGTGCCGGATTTAAGCATAGGCAATATAGGCAGTCGCCTATGAGGTGCCACCACAATAGGGCCTACACCACACCACAAAAAAAAGAAAAGGAATTAAATAGTAAAAATATTTTAAGAAAGTTGGTCGTTAATTTAAAATAAGGGCCTTTTTTATTGGTCTTCAAATTTTTTTGGGGGCTGTATATGAAAATGTTTGGAAAAAAGTCATCGTTTGAAAGTGAGTTTTTTTACTCCTTTGGACCTCCGAAGCCTAAATCCGGACTGATCCTGAAGGATTTCACCAACCACTAACGTGGGTTAGTATTGGGTCCCATTTGCGGTAAACTAATTGAAAACGTGGACGTGGGAAGGATGGGTTGGGCGTGGGCTACGTATGTGCTGTGCGTGGGCTGGGTTTAATTTGCGGCGGGCCTAATACCAGCACCGTAAATACAAAAACTGATCGCTCAGAGTGCGGGCAAATTCATTGAAAACGCACATTTAGTGCTCGACAAAAGAACTCTTCTGCGTGGATATGAAAATTTGTACTGCACTGCCAGAGTTCGACCTTAGTGCGGCGATTACGTAAATTTACTATAAGGTAAATTACATGGGACCGTTGTATATTTGACTCAAAGAATTTGTGGTAGACAATACCGGGTGTCCTAGGTAAAGCGTGAAGGAATGCAATGGAAAACTTTTGTATGGAAAAAAATATTTAATCTGCAATTTCTCAAAAACAGTTGCTGGTAGCGATCTTTATTAAGCATACTTTTTGTGTGCAAAAAAACAATAAAAAATTTAATTTTTTACCAAAATTAAAATATACCGAGGCACCTAAGCAAAGAACTGCAGGTTGGTCCCTTTACATTTTACGCCAAAAATTTTGGCATATTTTGATTCCCCACTGTAAAAACTTTTTTTTATCATAAATTAGTTTGGAAAAAAAATATCCCATAATATACCCATAATATACCGTACCATTGGGACACTATCTGCTTTTCTTTCCATTATCCTTCCGAAATCTTTAAGTAACTGACCGAGTCAATTCTATTGGGCGTTGAAATCTATGTACCTCACACCAAGAAAACCATCAAACCCTCTAATCACAAACCTTAGTAGTGAGATAGGGCAGTATAGCGACATGACGTCATGGGGTACTTAAGGGACACTGACGTAGGAGCTCTGACGTAGGAATTTGATGTAGGAACTTTGACGTAGCAGCCTGACGTAGAAATTTGACGTAGCAGCCTGACGTAGTAAATTTGACGTAGAACCTCGGCGTCCGCGACCAATATCCACGTGGCGGTCAGGGGTTAATTGACCATACCGGTATATAAATTAACGATGTATTATTAATGACGTACCCCGTATAATCAACTGATGTAGTAGTAAACTATAGGATCTTGGACATGCCATTTAAACACATATAAATTTTGTTATCAAACATGGACAAAGAAGTAACCTATGGACAATTAAGTATATATTGGACAAAATCTCATAGCGTGTATATGGGAATTTTGTTAAAGATAATGGACTAAGTCTGATATGGACAGGGAAATTTTGGCAAGAAAACAATATATTTATTTTAACGTACATTATTTATTCTACTAATTCTTAAATTACAAGAGACTAATAAGTTTTACAATTGATTCTCTTTGTAATTTAGCTTTTTATTAGTCCTAACTCTAACAGTTGTTTAATTAATCGTTGCTATTTTAAAAATACAGCCCTGTATTCTAGAAAAACGGTGCCGTATTTTAGAAAAACGGTGCCGTATTTTAAAAGCGGTGCCGTATTTTCAAAATAGCAACGATTAGTTAAACAACTGTTAGAGTTAGGACTAAATAAAAAAGCTGAATTACAAATGCGGCACCGTTTTAAAAATACGGCACCGTTTTTCTAAAATACGGCACCGTTTTTCTTAAATACAGAGCTGTATTTTCAAAATAGCAACGATTAGTTAAACAACTGTTAGAGTTAGAACTAAATAAAAAAGCTAAATTACAAAGAGAATCAATTGTAAAACTTATTAGTCTCTTGTAATTTAAGAATTAGTAGAATCAATAATGTACGCTAAAATAAATAAATTGTTTTCTTGCCGAAATTTCCCCTGTCCATATCAGACTTAGTCCATTATCTTTAACAAAATTTCCATATAAACGCTATGAGATTTTGTCCAATATATACTTAATTGTCCATAGGTTACTTCTTTGTCCATGTTTGACTACAAAATTTACATGTGTTTAAATGGCATGTCCAAGATCCTATAGTTTACTACTACATTAGCTGATTATACGGGGTACGTCATTAATAATACATCGTTAATTTATATACCGGTATGGTCAATTAACCCCTGACCGCCACGTGGACATTGGTCGCGGACGCCGAGGTACTACGTCAGGCTGCTACGTCAAATTCCTACGTCAGGCTGCTACGTCAAAGTTCCTACGTCAGGCTGCTACGTCAGAGCTCCTACGTCAGACTCCTACGTCAGTGTTTCCCAAGTGCACCGTGACGTCATGTCGCTATACTGCCCCATCTCACTACTATTTTAAAAACGGTGCCGTATTTGAAAAATACAGGGCTGTATTTTCAAAATAGCAACGATTAATTAAACAACTGTTAGAGTTAGGACTAAATAAAAAATCTGAATTACATTTTCTTGCCGAAATTTCCCCTGTCCATATCAGGCTTAGTCCATTATCTTTAACGAAATTCCCATATAAACGCTATGAGATTTTGTCCAATATATACTTAATTGTCCATAGGTTACTTCTTTGTCCATGTTTGACTACAAAATTTATATGTGTTTAAATGGCATGTCCAAGATCCTATGTTTCTGCTAAAACTCTTAAACAGGTGCTTTATTGATAACTACCTACCGTTTTTGATTCTCACGGTATATTTTTGTACCAAACACCACAAAACCAAAATATTTTCGAAAAAAAAAATAAGACATTTGATAAGAAGTAAAATAATATTATTGTTAGAAATTTGAAAAATAAGGAAGCCTGAAAACCACATTATTATTGTATTTCACAGGAATTTTGAAAAATAACAAATATTTGCATAGCATTTACATTTTGTAAAAACAACAACAATTTTATTTGTATGTTTTCCATGCATTTTTGAAAAATAAGGAAGTCCTTTGATAAGTATTTTACATTTTGTAAAACCCAAAAATAACGTCAAATAAAGTCAGATAGATAAAATTATTCCAGAAGAATTTTGAAAAATATTTGCTTTCCCATGCTTTTTCGAAAAATAAGAACACTGAAACAAATATTATTATGTCGCGAAAGGATAATTTAGATAGGTAAATCGAAGAAATTTTTAAACCGAAGTCGAGATAAGCTTGTGCAAAACAATTTATAGTTTACTACTACATCAGCTGATTACACGGGGTACGTCATTAATAATACATCGTTAATTTATATACCGATATGGTCAATTAACCCCTGACCGCCACGTGGACATTGGTCGCGGACGCCGAGGTACTACGTCCAAATTTTTACGTCAGGCTGCTACGTCAAATTCCTACGTCAGGCTGCTACGTCAAAGTTCCTACGTCAGGCTGCTACGTCAGAGCTGCCCCGTGACGTCATGTCGCTATACTGCCCCATCTCACTACTAACCTTGGTTCATTAAAACATGTGACAAAGCTTGAATTTTAAAAGTTCAGGCTCACAAGAAGTTTCTACAGGATCCTAGTCCAGAAAACCGACAGGCCAGCATTGAAGCAAGAAACCACTACCACCAAACAATCTCAGAAGCCAAACACTCCTTTGATAACCATATTAAAACCTAAAGTACTTTTTGCTCAAATGGCAGCAAATCCTTCTGGTCCTTTGCCAAAAACATTAATAGAAATTTCTGTACCAGTTCTTTTCCACCATTAACTTGGGAAGATGAAATTATTTCTACTTCCAAGGGAAAGGCCGAACTATTTGCTGCTAATTCAACCCTTCATTCACCTGTCAATCATCCAATTCCAACTGTTCCCCCAGTTCCTCACAAAATGCCCAATATTATTTTTAAGGTAAAACACATTAAGCTTATCCTTTCTTCTCTTAACACCAAGAAATCGTCTGGGCTAGATGGAATACCAGCAATCGTTTTAAAAAAATGTGCTCCAGAACTTGCACCTATTTTAACCAGGCTCTTTCGAATTTCTTATGACACGGGTATTTTTCCAGACAGCTGGAGAGCTGCACGTGTGTAGCCTATTCCCAAGAAAGGATATAAATCTCTTCCATCCAACTATAGACCCATTTCACTTCTCTCAATGCTTTGTAAAGTAATGGAGAAATCCATTAACTCGCAAATTCTTAGGTATTTAGAAAAACATAAAATTTTACATGACAGGCAATACGGATTTCGTCACAAGAGATCTACAGCAGATCTTCTTTCCTTCGTTTCACACAACTGGAACAAGTCTCTTGAGTTTCTAGGTGAGTCCCAGATCGTTGCTCTTGATATATCTAAAGCTTTCGACCAAGTCTGGCATGACGTACTTCTTAATTAACTTCCCTCCTACGGTCTTCCAACTAAACTCTGCTCTTGGCTCTTCAGTTATCTTTCGAATCGACGTATATCAGTCATTGTTGATGGCCACTCTTCAAGCTTTCACGAAATTACTGCTGGAGTGCCTCAGGGTTCAGTACTAGCACCAACTTTGTTTCTTCTTCACATCAACGATCTTCTTTCTTCCACAACCAATCCCATTCATAGTTATGCTGACGATAGTACCCTTCACTCCACTTTTCAGGTTCCCAAACCAATCTCCCAACCCGACTTGGAAAGCAAACGCAGGGCGATGCAGATATCTCTTTCATACGATCTCAATTTGATATTGGATTAGGGCGCCAAAAATCTGGTTTAATTTAATGCATCCAAAACACAGCCATGTTCCTTGTCGCGAAAAAATCATCAAACGCTCATCCTTTGCTTATGAGTGGCCAGGTTTTGCAGAGCGGGGACACATTTAACCTTGTGGGCGTCACATTTGAGAATAACCTTAACTGGCATAAACACATTGTATCTATTGCCACTGCGGCTTCAAAAAGCTTGGATTTCTTTTCCGAGCCAAAAAGTATTTTTCTCCTTCCAATATATTCACTTTGTAAGGGTCCCAAATTCGACCCTCTCTGGAATATTGTTCTTATATCTGGGGAATGGCATCCCCTACAACCCTCAGCATTCTTGATGCCATTCAAAGAAGGGCCGTTCGTCTTATTAATGATCCTTTACTTACTCAAAGACTTCCTTCTTTTGCCGACCGTCGTGCTGTGGGAGATCTATCGCTCTTCTATAGATACTTTTACGGCTTCTGCTTTGACGAATTATCCAGTATAGTCCCTCCCCTTGCAGCTCCCAACAGAGAAACTCGTGGAGCCGCGCGTATGCATCCCTATACGGTTCAATTGGACAGGAAAAACATTAGAATCCAACATACTCTGTAAAATTTTACTTAACAAAAATTTTACGAGCCCATACTGCCAAGTTCATTTCTTTTCAAAGTTTTTAACCAAATAAGACAAATTGCTTTTCTTGTCGACCCCTAAATTATTTATTTTCTGGAAAGACGGAAACGTTGAATAAATAAAATATAGTGATTGTTGGTGTCAGACATTTTAAAATGTGGTGCTTGCTAGAAAAATCGACTTTTAATGGGGTTGGTGAAGTTTTTGTAAGTCATCTAAATTATAATAGGCATGATGACAGTTTAAAAAAAATATATTTTATACTGTTTAGAAGTATGTGCTATTTTCAAAAAATAATATTATCTTTGCAAAAAATAATGGTGTGGTAGGAAAAAGTACGATTTTAATTTAAATTTATATACCCATTAAAACCACCACGGCCACGGCAGCTTTCAAAAACGCTTAAATTTCTCTTTTAAACGAAAAAATAACCCTTCTTATTTATACACTTTGTATGTATCTTAAATTCGACCCCCTTAGAATATTGTTCTCATATTTGGGGAATGGCGCCGCCCATAACACTGAGCATTCTTAAGTCCATTAAAAAAGAGCTGTTTGCCTTACTAACGATCGTTTGCTTACAGAGAGGCTTTCTTCTCTTGCCCATCGTCGAGTTGTAGGGGATCTTTCGCTTTTATATAGGTACTTTTTCAGCTCCTGCTCGGAGGAATTGTCCAATATAATAGAAAAAAATAAAGACTCGAGATACCGCACGTATCCATCCCTATACTGTTCAACTGGACAGGCCCCGAACTTTCTACTTTGTTCATTCTTTTATTCATTAATCTTTACCTACTCGTGACGTCCTACCCTCTGATTGATGTTTAGAGTTTATGGGATGTTTTTATTTTATAGATTTATTTTACAAAAAAGCATTTTTACAATTTTTAAATCCTATTTCATATATTAAATAATAATTAACAGTCATAAAACGTGTCTATTTTAAACCGAACGTTATACCGAAAATATGGGGAGTTTTACAATGTAACCTTTTATTTGTGTCACTAAACTAAAGAACATAAAGCAAATTTATATTGAATAATTAAATATTCTAAAAAGTTGTAACCATTTTTTTAGGTTAAGAGTATTCTTAAAATACAATATAGGCAATATCCTTAATGTTGAGTATATATTTCTTTTATATAAAAAAATAGGTTTTTAGTATTTACATGTACAGACTTGTTTTTTAAGTTACCAAATGTATTAAATTTTGGGACTATTTGCTTTAGCGTTGTAGATGGTTTTAATTCTTTACATTTGTTTAAAGAAATGTGCTTGTCTTACTGGGATTGACTGGAACACATATCGACAGGTCTTCAAGAATAGTTTGTAAGCAAGACAGATATGTCCTAAGAAACACCTATGTTATATATGGAACATAATAGTGAAAAAGAAATTATATCATTATTTAAAAAAATTTACCCGGTATTTTATTTCAGTTAAAAATATGTTTTTTCTATCTATTTTTGTGCATCTATAATATAAAAATGACAAAAAACAAAATAATTTATTAGGTCAATAAAATGGTATTTTATAAAAGATCACATGATCTTGAAAAATATTCTATAACAATATGGAAACTCTTAATACCTCACTGATAATATCTCATTTTTCCCCAATCTAAAATACTGAATACAAAAATTATATTTTCCAATATGACGAATTCTAGATAAACTATTGAACGAAGACATGTGTCAACGTAACAGTCAACCTAAGTGAGTCCAATATTGTGATATTTCTATTGGAAAATAACTCAATGAAAGCCCAATGCCTTATTGTGTCAGTTAAATTGCTATTTGAAATATCAACAAAGCTTTGAGATATATGTCATAGACTAAAATACAGCGTGTCTCTAAAACGTGTAAAAATAATAACGCAAATTCCTTAGGCTATAATATGACGAATTAACACAGCTAACCTTAGTCCCAGAAGAGGATGGTTTCAGAAATACATTCTGGATATAGTTTTTATAAACACTTTTGTTAATAATGGAACGGTATTTAAAAAGTATTTTTTATCTTTGTGACAGCCCATGAAGGCTTTATGCCTAAGTACACTTGTCAGGTTATTAGATGTTTAACCCATCTTTTTCTCTGTTTCGTCAACATTGTCCAAGCACTGAAACATGCAGTTTTTGCAGTTTACAGCACTTTTGTGCAGCCATTTTTAAAATATCTGGATTTAAAAATAAAAACAATTTCCATATGGCCAGGTCTAAGCTATACAGGGTGTTTTAGAATAAGTTGCAAATCTTTAAAAGTGTGAATCATAGGGTGATTAAAAAAAAAAGTTCGAATAAACCTATGTCCTACATGACTTAACTTTTGAGATTCAGAGTAGTAAAAGAAGGTTATTTTTTAAAACTTTACCATTCAATATCTTAAAAGTTAACCATTTGGGACAGAGGTTTATTTAAACATTTCTTCTTAAAATCATCTTTGGATTCACAGTTTTAGGGATTAGCAATTAATTTTGAAACAAACTGTATGTATA
Organism: Listronotus bonariensis; assembly: GCA_014170235.1. Classification (NCBI taxonomy): domain Eukaryota; kingdom Metazoa; phylum Arthropoda; class Insecta; order Coleoptera; family Curculionidae; genus Listronotus; species Listronotus bonariensis. Next base: position 116,249 of record JACEGR010002833.1, read on the forward strand.
CCTTAGACCTGGCCATACAGGACTTGGAATTTTAAAATCCAGATATACCAAAAACGGCTGATTAAAGCAACATTTACCAAGTAAACCTTATTTAGGTAAAATATATATAAGAATAGGACTTTTCATCTAAAAAGCTACGTACAGGGTTGAATTAAAAAGTTATTTCGTTTTTAATTTGTGTAAGATACCGAAGGTGGCGACCTCTAGAGTTTACGACGAAATTAATAACAGATTCTTCTCACTTCTTAAAAGCGTCCTTTGCCGAATATTGTAATGATACACCTATTGTTAACAAAAATATTTTTAAAAAACTAAATTCAGAATAAATTTTGATACGCTCTATATCTAAAACCATCCACTTGTGGACTGAGGTAAGTTGGATTAAATCGTCGTCATATTTTTAGACTAAAAATTTGTAGAATCATTTTTCTCCACACTTTAGAGACCCCTTTATAAACTGGGCGTGGTTAAATCAATTTATTAATAAATATTTTGCATTTATTTAAAAACATGGTGGCACCTAAAGGTTTAGAATAAATTAAACAGTCTAGTTAATTACTTGGTATATTGTATTTTTTTATACAGGGTGTTAAAAGTCAAGTCAACACTATTGCTAACTTTCTTATTATAGGAGATACGACTTCGGTTAAATTGGAAAAAGTTATATTTATACTATTATTTTATACTGATAAACATAGTAATGTCAGGAAAAAGAATTAAACATGTAGGTCACGTGATATGCAGCAGAAAGTACTTTTTTAAATGAAATGCTACAATTTTTATTTTACTTTTGCATTTTGCCCAAAATTTTAGTTCATAAATTACGTAAGACATTTGGGGGAAGAGAGGGTCAAGGTCAGGCTGTGTCAGAGACAAAATATTAGCATTTTTAAAAAATTAATTTATCATTTTTTCAAAAAAGAAATTTAAAAGTTAGTAAAATGGATATCGATCAAAGGTCAACAAACTCCTCTGCTTTTTAATTTTGTGCAATATGACGATGTTAGCTTGCTTTCATACAAAAATGTACTACTTTTAATGCATGAGTTAACGAGGGATATTAAATGGAAAACAATAATAATTTGGTTATGGTTACATTTATTTTTATTAATACCAGTTGCACTCGATTTCATATCTTAAAAAATATGCAAGATATCATTGCCTGTCACTTAAAAGACAAAAAATGTTTTTCGGAATACGATATTTTAAATAAAGTTATTAACTTTCTGATTAGACTGTATATATTGCACAATTTAATCATTAGTTTGGAATTCCCAGTAATCCAAGAACAATAAAGTTTTTTTTACCCTTCACCCTTTTAATTGGAGCGTGCTTATCAAATTATCCCAAAATACTGTTTTTGAAAAATTCCACCTTATTATCGACGCTATCTAGATCATATCATGTTTGCCAAAAATATTTTCAAGATCATTTTAAAAATAATAAGTTATAATATATTTTTATATTTTTTTTTTTTTATTATATAGACAGACACCTTAGCCTTCTCTCCAATTCTTTTTTTTATCTTAGTATTTAATGCCAAATTATTAAGCATTAATATGGTGTAACTGTGTAACATATACACCATGCCGAATTTGTGTAATTGCCGATTTCATATATTCGGCAAAATCTGTCTAATTCGTGAAATAAGCACTAAAAAAGCTGTCACATTGGGGTGGTCATGGTTAGTTCTAGTTAATTAAATCTTTTTTTTAATCGCTTTATTAAGAAATTAAAAAGTTAGAAGAAATGAGCAATCAATAACTTCTCTTATACAAACATTTTTATGTTTTTTTTGTTAATTTATTTTTGCCCTATCTACCCTTACCATAACAACGAATAAATATTAATATTATTTATATAAAAATACTGGGCAGCAGGACCTAGTTCAATAAACCTTTGGCATAGTATATGTATTGTATTGTGTCAATAAATGTCTTAATATATAAATAAATAAATCATAAAAAAAAATTACTAACCATGACCTCCCCAATGTCACAAAACTCTACTGCTTATTTCACGAATTAGGCAAATTTTGCCGAATACATGAAATCGACAGTTACACAAATTTAACGTAACATATACACAAAATTGTTTACCAGGCTGTTATCCTATATATCTACTATTTTTTAGATTTAAATAAACCTGTTG
>JACEGR010002834.1:0-118388 GCA_014170235.1 Listronotus bonariensis
TTAGTAATGACTTGTAAAAATGGTCCAGGGATTCCTAACTATGATTATTACCGTTTAAAAAAAATTGCGTGTTACATGATTATCAGTTAATCACAAAATTTGCCCCACCTAAAAAAATCACCGGCGGCCGGCCGCACCTTTTTCCTTACATCTGATTCGGGTTATGGCTTATGCTATATCCGGTATAAAATAGGAGTTTTACTTTTTTTAATTTTAAATCCACTTAAAAGTAATTTAAGTGCTACAAAGATAAAAATTGCATTAACAGAAGAGTTTATCGGTCAAACAATAAAAACCGGTGAAACACGCTTTTATTCCACTCTTGTGTCAATTAATTTTATTGGTATTCCAGGCGCTTTCTTTTATTGTAGCACCGTTAGTTTTTAGGTTTATGTATGCGACTGTAATTGTTAACATCGGTGCTTAAATCATTAAGAGCTCCAATACCTTAATTAATTAAGGAAGAAAAAATAATATACGCTTTCAGATATTTTATACCAATTTTCCCAGCAAACACTATTTGCCGGCAATGTACATTTTTCATATTGGCATTGATGGTAAAGCATTGGCAATTGGTGGCAATATTATGCCAACATCTAATACGCATAGTCAACCCTAAATAAACACTTAATTGCCAATAAATTTTACATGCAGGCGAATTGCCGGCAAGCATACAAAAATGGAGGCATACAAATCCTGATTAAATAAAGCACGCGTTTTTGTTGCAGGCAAATAAATATTGGATTTTTGAAGGCAAACCTTCAACGCATATTCGTACTTTTTAAACCATATTATTAACATTGGTATTTAACTAACATTAAAGCAATTTTTTTGATCTATTTTATTTATAATGGCAGCTAAACAAAACATTATTTTATGTTTTTTACATAATTTAAAGGAAATGGCCTTTTCATAACATTTTATTGTTAAAAATCATGCAAATAAATATTAGATCAAACAAAATGTTTATTATGTATTTTGGAGCGAATAAAAATAAAATGATGGTAAAATTAGCTACGTTAATTTCGACCGAAGGTGACCGCTTTGTGCATTTGTTTTCTACGTGGTTTTCTAGCTTTTTAGTTTCTTTTTAAAGAAAAGAGTTTTTAATAGACATAATTAAATGTATTCATTACCTAATAAGTGTGTGTTGTGTGATTAATTGGTGATGGCTAGTTGAGAAGGCAAGATATTCAAGTAGACTGTTAGGAGCTGTAAAAATTTTGTTCAAAACTTTATTAAAAGTTAAAGATGTGTTAATAAAAAATATTATATAATTTAATAATAGTTTTTTGACATACCGATAGATGGCGTAATGGACAATAAACTACGACGTTTCTGCAATATCTTCGCTTTTTATCGTCTAAACCGTACCCATTAGACAAAAATAATTTGAGAGCGGTCTGCGGTATAGGTGATCTCACTTAGCTTTGAAAGAAATATCTTCGGTTAGTGTAAACATCTGCATCTCCAAGTTGGACAGTGTTCCGAGAGATGGTACTTTGCATTTCAAGGAAATCGCATGCAGTAAGAAGTTTTTTCCTATTTTAATTTTCAAATAAAGTATCGCATCATTTTAGATTTAAAAAAAAGTATATGCGACAATTTTCGTCAATAAGACGTCAGCTTGCTGCTTGGGAGTATCTGCATTTGCCCACTTTCGTGTCTTTTTGTTATCTTTTTGCCAATAACTTATTAATGATGGATGCCATCATCTTAAACACATTTTTTTGCCAATAACTTATTAATGACTGATGCCATCACTTTATCTGCAACACATGGCCTAATAACGGCCAATTGCCCACTTTCGCGTCTTTTTGATACCTTTTTGCCAATGCCTTGCCATTAAAGAGTGTTGGCAATGCCAGTAAATTAAATGTACAACGCCGGCAAAAAATGTTATATGGGTTTACCAATGCGATTTTTGGATTATACAGGGTTTTGAGGAAATAATGTTCGTAACTTTAAGAGGAGATTCCTTTCATTATTCTAAGCAAAAAGTTCATAATAAATTATGTCTGAGAATCAATCTTTTTCGAGAAAATTGAGTAGTCAATAATTAATTTTTCCCAAAATTTACAACGTTGCAACACAACAGCTTCATTTTTTTAAATACGGACCAGGTCCTATGGTCTTCCCACTAAACTCTGCTCTTGGATCTCCAGTTATCTTTCTAATCGACGTATATCAGTCATTGTTGATGGCCACTCTTCAAGCTTTCACGAAATTAATGCTGGAGTGCCTCAGGGTTCAGTACTAGCACCAACTTTGTTTCTTCTTCACATCAACGACCTTCTTTCTTCCACAACCAATCCCATTCATAATTATGCTGACTCCACTTTTCAGGTTCCCAAGCCAATCTCTCAACCCGACTTGGAAGGCAAACGCAGGGCGATGCAGATATCTCTTTCACAAGATCTCAATTTGATATTGGATTGGGGCGCCAAAAATCTCGTTCAATTTAATGCATCCAAAACACAATCATGTTCCTTGTCGCAAAAAAATCACAAACACTCACCTTTTGCTTATGAGTGGCCAGGTTTTGCAGAGCGGGGACACGTTTAACCTTTGTGGGCGTCACATTTGAAAATAACCTTAACTGGCATAAACACATTGTATCTATAGCCACCGCGGCGTCAAAAAAGCTTGGATTTCTTTTCCGAGCCAAAAGTATTTTTCCCTTTCCAATTTATACACTTTGTATGTGTCCCAAATTCGACCCTCTGTGGAATATTGTTCTCATGTCTGGGAAATGGCATCCCCTACAACCCTCAGCATTCTTGATGCCATTCAAAGAAGAGCTGTTCGTCTTATTAATGATCCTTTACTTACTCAAAGACTTCCTTCTCTTGCCCATCGTCGAGCTGTGGGAGATCTATCGCTCTTCTAAAGATACTTTTACGGCTTCTGCTCTGCCGAATTATCCAGTATAGTCTCTCCTCTTGCAGCTCCCAACAGAGAAACTCGTGGTGCCGCACGTATGCATCCCTATACGGTCTAATTGGACAGGCCCCGAACTTCCCATTTCGTTCGTTCTTTTATCCCTAGATTTTCTAGAACTGTGGAATCTACTGCCAGCGGAGGTCTTTCCTTCTTCGCCAAATCTTCAAATTTTTAAGTCCCGTGTTAACAAACTTCCTCTTACCCTGCTTAAGACACCCACGGTACGTTAGTATTTAGGCTTTCTAGCCTTCGTGGATTGTCCAAAGATAAATAAATAAAAGGATGATGGTAGCTTAAAACGAAATGTCGTTATCTGAAAAATAAAAAAAAAAATTTTGAAGAGTGTCAAAAAGTGCTCTCAAGAATGTGCCAAGGAGGCCTATATCAAAGAAGGGTAATTTTCTAGAGACCTCTGCTGGCAACCCGATTTTAACGAAATTTGGCGTTCGGGGGCTTTTGGGGCGCTGATCACGAATCTAAAGATTTTTTTGGCGGAAACGTTTCTGTTCTCGAGGTATTCATCATCAAAATTCAAATTTAAACTCAAGCTTATTTTCACTATATTACTTCTTCACACAATTCTTGATTTAAAGCAAAGTGGCACACAATAATTGATTTTCACCTTTAAAACCCCGTTTTTTTACGTATTTTACATTATTTTTGCATTAAATTGCATAGCTATACTTTGAATCATTTCAATCCCAGTGTGTCATGAAGCCCCATGTGTATGTGTGGTTGCTGCATTATCAAAGAAAAGCAACGCAATTTAATGCAAAAATAATGGAAAAAATGTAGAAAAACGGGGTTTTAAAAGGTGAAAATCAAATATTGTGTGACACTTTAGCTTTAAATCAAGAATTGTGTGCAAAAAGAAGGGGAATATTGTAAAAATAGGATTAGTTTAAATTTCAAGTCTGATGATAAATATATCAAGAACAAAACGTTTCCGCCAAAAATTCTTCGTGATCAGCGCCCCAAAAACCCCGTATACCATATTTTGTCAAAATCGGAGGTTGCCTGCAGGTTTCTAGAAAATTACCCAAAAGTTATATTAAATATTAAGTTAAAGTATTATTTTTTAATCATTAAATGTAAATTATTGATTTTTTTTTTCATGGGTAAGAACCCTTAAGACCCCTTTATTAAGGTAATTTTAGATTTCGCCGTGGGTACCTTACCACCACTCATTTTTTGCGCGAGTTCTTCGTACCCGTCCAAGAATGCAAAATAAATTTACACTTTTACTATAAACTATAAAAACTGTTTATTCCTTATATCACCAGAAAATTTTTCATACTTTTATTGCCAAACGACATTACACAAATCAGTCATTTTTAATAAAAGTGGTGTTTACTCTCAAAATATAAGGGTACCATAAAAAAAGGAAATTTTCTCACAGGTATTTGGGTTATAGGATAAACAACTTATTGGTACTCATAAGGCAAAAGTGTATAAATAAAAGGAGCGTATGTCGGAAAAAGCAATTTCCGGAATAGAAAAAAATGTGGTAATGTACGTGTAGCATACCTATAAGGTGTCGAGGAATTCTTGTGCTACGAGACATTTTTAAATGTTGGTATAGTAGGTGTAAAAATACGGTGGTTTGTGGTGGATGGAATATTTGTTGGTGATAATATTACTTTAGAAATTGAAGAAGCAAATAGAGTCATTAGAAATTGTTTACGTGGTAAAAAATGAAAACTCCACAGATACTTCTTTCTGTGTTAGTACTTTTGCAGGAGGTAAGTAAATCTTAAAATAATATATTGGGTGGCCCACCATATTCGACACGGTCTGTAGCTGGATAACCATGGGGCTTTTAAAAAAGTAAATACTGAAACATATACAGGTCGGATAAGGCCACAATATAAAATTATTTTAGTCTATACAGGATATCTCAAAAAAGTGTGACGTATCAAAGTTATATTTTTAAATGGAACACCCTATATTTTATGACGGTTTTAGATTCTACATAAAAATATAATTTAAGTTTGTTAATAGTACCAAGTGTCTAATTTTATTCGTTTTTGTGATATTTGATTTTTTTCAAAATGCAGGGGTGCAATTAAATTAATTTTATTTTAACAATATAAACTCCCTAAACTTTAAAATTTGTCACATGATTAGGAAAACTCTGCCTTATCATACGTAGGTCATATCTAGATCATAGATTGTACAGGTTGATCAAAAAATAATTTAAATTTTTTAGAAAATCAAATAGCAATATCTCTCTTATTTTAAATGGAACACTCTGTATTTTTTACGTCACATGATAAAAAACCAAATGCTCTTTCAAATGGTGATAGGTTACCTATACCTATCTTTTATACTTTTTAAGTAAATTCCGTTTTAACATATTTTTATTCCAAATGTCTATTTAAATGTAAGTAGGCTGTGATATAGCTATGCCTATTTACTAAGCAGTTTTGCAAAATGTAAATTTGTTGAAAAAAGGCACAAAATTAAAAGATTTTGTATTATCTGCCACTATTTTTAAAATTCACGGAAAAAAATTCATTAGTTGCTTATAATGCTACTTCCAATAACACTTATATTATAAGTAAACCATTTTTACTTCCTACCAGTATTATATCATCTTGTTGTTGTAGAAGAAGGGTTTTTATTTAAAATCATTAAAATTTCTTTTAAACTGACCAAAACACTAGTAATTAATAAATGTTCGTTGTTATTTTCTTAAGAAAAATATTAATGGCCGCTATGTCACAGCCAACTTTAATTTAAATAAACATTTGGACTAAAAATTTGTAAAAACAGATTTTACTAAAAGAGCACAAAAGATAGGTAAAGGCGACCTAAACACCATTTGAAAGAAGTATTTTATTTGTCACCATGTGACGTAAAAAAAATACAGGGTGTTCTATTTAAAATAAGAGAGATATGGCTATTTGATTTTCTGAAAAATTAAAATTATTTTTGATCACCCTGTACAATATTTGATCTTGATTTGACCTACGTATGATATCGCAGACTTTTTCTAATCTTGTTACAAATTTTAAAGTTTAAAGTGTTAAAAGTGTTAAAGTAAAATCAATTTAATTTTACCTCTGCATTTTTCAAAAAATCAAATATCACAAAAACGAATAAAATTAGACACTTAGTACTATAAACAAACTTGAGTTATTTTTAAAGTAGAATCTAAAACCGTCATAAAATATAGGGTGTTCTATTAAAAAAAATATAACTTTGATACGTCACACTTTTTGAGATACCCTGTATAGATTAAAATAATTTTATACTGTGGTCTTATCCGACCTGTATATGTTGCAGTATTTAATTTTTTAAAAACCCCATGGTTATCCAGCTACAGATCGTGTCGAATATGGTGTGCCACCCTGTATTTTTGTTATATTTATTTTACCTTATTTATGTAGCTTTCCTTCTTGAATATTATTTGTGACTAGCTGGCTTAGTTTTTAGAACTTTTCTGGTTACTTTAAATTGAAAAAATATTTCATATACCCGCAAATTCTAAAAAACATTATTTTTATGTTCGGTAAAATTTAACGTTTAAAATACTTTTTACAAACAAAGCTCTCATTTTTATTGCCTTTACAAAAGATCACTTAACATAAATTACAACAAATTAATAATATTTTTTATACATTTTAATTTCGAAGTCTGCTGATTAAGCAGTTTGCTTTCACAGCTGGTGTCTCCTCTTCGTTGAATAAAAATAGTTTTCCATATTTCACTTTTAAGATGTAACATCGGATAGTGGTTAAAGTGATGTAAATCTGGCCAGTACGGTGGACATTTACTGATTTTCGCGATGGCTTTTAAAGATTACTTTTAACTAAACTTGACGTGACACTACAACCCAACAAATCTTAAATTTCGCAAAAATATTTTCCTTTTTCTGATAATTAGAGGCATCTGAAAATCGTGCATAAAAAAATGTAGAGTGGAAATATTTCAAGTGGCAATAGTTTTTAAAAAATGCAGATAATTTTGCGAATTTTGGGATTTGTTAAAAACTTGATCAAATTTTCGAAAAAAATACAAATAGGGAATTCGCTTCTGAAACTGAAACTGATTTTTCAAGGGGGCAAACAAAAAAATCAACTTTTTTGCAGAATTTCAAAATAAAAAATCTTTACCAAAGTGTTCCTTTTTAGCATTAATAGCATCTGGTATAAATTTGGTGTGGGTCCCACATCTCAGTTTTAAGATAATGTAATTTGAAAATCCTGGCGACGCCCATCCCATATAACATTTTTTGCCGGCGTTGTACATTTAATTTACTGGCATTGCCAACACTCTTTAATGGCAAGGCATTGGCAAAAAGGTATTAAAAGATGCGAAAGTGGGCAATTGGCCGTTATTAGGCCACGTATTGCAGATAATGTGATGGCATCCGTCATCAATAAGTTATGATAAAAATAAATTTAGGATCCATCATTAATAAGTTATTGGCAAAAAAACAAAAAGACACGAAAATGGGCAAATGCAGATACTCCCAAGCAGCAAGCTGACGTCTTATTGACGAAAATTGTCGCATATACTTTTTTAAAAGCTAAACTGATGCGATATTTTATTTGATAATTAATATAGAAAAAACTCCTTACTGCATGCAATTTCCTTGCAATGCAAAGTAGCATCTCTCGAAACATTGTCCAACTTAGAGATGCAGATTTTTACACTAGCCGAAGATATTTCTTTCAAAGCTAAGTGAGATCACCTACCGCACACCGCTCTCGAATTATTTTTGTCTAATGGGGTACGGTTTAGGCGATAAAAAGCGAAGATATTGCAGAAACGTAGTAGTTTATTGTCCATTACGCCATCTATCGGTATGTCAAAAAAACTATTAAATATATATAATATTTTTTATTAACACGTCTCTAAAACTTTTAATTTCTTTAAAAAAGAAACTAAAAAGCTAGAAAACCACGTAGAAAACAAATGCACAAAGCGGTCACCTTCGGTCGAAATTAACGTAGCTAATTTTACCATCATTTTATTTTTATTCGCTCCAAAATACATAATAAACATTTTGTTTGACCTAATTTTTATTTGCATGATTTTTAACAATAAAATGTTATGAAAAGGCCATTTCCTTTAAATTATGTAAAAAACATAAAATAATGTTGTTTAGCTGCCATTATAAATAAAACAGATCAAAAAATTGCTTTAATGTTAGTTAAATACCAATGTTAATAATATGGTTTAAAAGTATGAATATGCGTTGAAGGTTTGCCTTCAAAAATCCAATATTTATTTGCCTGCAACAAAAACGAGGTGCTTTATTTAATCAGGATTGGTATGCCGCCATTTTTGTATGCGTTACTTTTTTTAGTGAATACCCAAACTTCCTGGTTCGATCCAATTAAAGATGCCCTATTTTTGCATAATTTTGTTCAAACTAACAACACACTTCAGGACTGCGTCTTCAGACCTTCTAATGCCAAAGATATGTGCCCGGATCCTGACATAAGGTAAATATTTTTTATTTTTACCGATTTTTATTTAATGCATTTAAATTTTAATGTTGAACTCTAAGGATAAAAAATAATAAAGTAAACAGTTCGGGGTTTCTTCAGTTGGACCATATAGGGATGCATATGTGTGGAACCACGAGTTTCTCTGTTGGACGCTGCAAGTAAAGAAATTATACCGGAAATTCCTCGGACCAGAAGTGTTGGAAGTACCTGAAGGTTGAAGGGGACGTCATTCCCCAGATGTAAGATCAATATTTCAGGGAAGATCAAATTTAGGATACATACAAAGTTTATAAATTAAACGATAAAAAATACTTTTGGCTCAAAAAGAAATCTAAGCTTTTTAAAGCTGCCGTGGCTATAGATGTAATTTGTTTGTGCCAGTTAAGGTTATTCTCAAATATGACTCCAACAAGATAAATGTGTCTTTGCCCTGCAAAACTTGGCCGCTTATAAATGGACGATTAGTATTTGATGGCTTTTATACTTTTTTTTTTAGATTTATTTTATATACTAATGGCGAAAAACAAGTGTACGATCACACGCAATCTGATTGGCTGAGGCAAAGTATATGGGATCCCAACAAGGAAAATATGTTCTTAGTTCATGGCTATGCCGGAGGAGATGATACATTGCCAATAAATTTGTTAAGAGATGGTAAGAACAGTTAATGAAAAATAAATACAGGGTGTAACATACGTAACGACTTTATTTTTAAGGGATGTTTCCTTGTAATTTTTAAGCAAAAAGTTCGTGTAAACGTATGTCCTAAGACGCTTTGTTTTTAAAATACAGGGCGTTAAAGTTAAAAAAATGGTATTTTTAAATATCTTAAAAACCCTTTAACTGATTTGGATGAACTTTAGTACACTTATTTAATGTAATAAGGCGCCTGTTAAGCTCTACCTAGATTAAGATTATTGGATTCAGTGGCGTCTCAGTGGGCGCTACGGCCAATATTATTTTAAAAATGTACGCTCACTGACTTTTAACAAAATATTTATATTTTTTCCTATTCAGCAATTGAAAATGCAACTTTTCGGTTTCCTAACTTTTCTTCCTGTCTTGCTTCGTTAAAAAAAAATTAAAGCCACTCTATTTTCGTCATTTTCGTCTAAAAAGTACCCATAGATATCATGACAGAAAAACCAAAAATAAAAAAAAACAATTATTTGCCTTAAAATAAATGATCAGTCGTGTATTTTATCGAAAATTGCCATTTTCTTTATTTACAAAGGTCAATATGTTTATTTTTTAATTTTGGATTTTTATTTTATGCTGTTATGGATAGTATCACCTAAAGTTGCTTTAATTTTTTTTCTCGAAAACAAAGCGAGATACAAAAAAATACAAGAAACATAAAAGTTGCATTTCTAATTGGTTTATCGAAAAAAAAATAGTTAAAGCGTTTTTAAAGCGTTTTTAAAAAATTTAAAGCCCTATATCTCGAAAACGAAGCGTCTCCGAACCTATGTTTATATGAACTTTTTACTTAAAAATTACAAGAAATCATCCCGTTAAATTAAAGTCATCACTTATGTTACACCCTGTATATAGAAAAAAACAATATAGATTCTTAAAGGTTATTTATTGCTCTACAAAAAGGTCTCCTAAGTTATTCACAATTTAATTTTAAGAAAAAATTAAATTACCGTTTTCTTCGTTGTTAAACCAAGGGTGTTCACTCATTGGAAAAAACTGATATATTACATTATCAAAAATCATAACTTAATCAATCTTATCGCTGAAATATCTAAATTTCATAGTAGGGTAGGGCGGGGCTAGTTGAGCAATTTTTCACTTGATCGGTAATAGCTCCTCAAAAATAAGTCTTAATGGCTTATAATGCATACTGATGGATTAGCAATTTATCCCTTAATAATAGTGTCCATAGTAATTTCTTTCTAATAAGTCGAATTTAGGAGCTACATCTATTTCAATGTAGATAGTCAAGTATGCCCAACGTACCCCATAGGTGAGGTAAGTTGAGCATGGGTATGGGGCTAGTGGAGCACTTAAAAAGTATAGTCAAATTATGGCTTGAATATTGATACGTTAACAATAAAAATACATTTTGACAATTTTCCTTTATATTTATAATCTTACAGTGAGAAAACAACAAATCTCATTAATAAAACAGCAACGTACCTAGCTTAGGTTAACTATTGAATTTAATACCTAACAATTCATCTTCAACGTTTTATTTTGCTTCTCTTGTAATGCCTTCTGCATCTGTTAAAATTGCAGCTTTTTTCTATCTTCTGCTTAATTTGGCTGATTTTCTTGGACCAGCCTTTGGGTATGGTCGAACTATTTTCAGAGAAAATTTATAAGTTAGATAGGTCAGCTCGTTTTTTTTGTTGCTTGTAGAAAGTTCGGGTTGCACCTTTTTAAATCTTGAGCAGAGTCTAGAAGTCTTACTGTTATAAGTCCGTATCCTAAAAAATAAAAAAATAAACATTTTATACTTAAAAACGTGGGGTTAGTTGGGCAACTGTAGCTCAACTAACCCCAACCTGAAATTTTAAAGGAAAAGTAAATTTACTAGAAAACCGGTTAGAATCATATCCAAAATCTTTATACATATTAAAACTGCAATAAATTTACTTAAGATTAACACTTACCTGATTGACGACGGAATACATTTAACTATCACAGATAAAAATTTTCGGCTTGCAATTATTTTACTTTTTAATCACAAAATAAACAATGCGCACGGATACTTTCTCGATCGCCGCGTCACCACTAGTGGTCGCACAATGCGAGTTCCCCTCGCGCAACCCCTTCTTTATGCTATTTGATGCTTTCGCGTGTAGTCGATAGTTTTTGAGATATTTTAATTGTCCAACTTACCTCTATGCTCAACTAGCCCCGCCCTACCCTATATCCAAACCTATTCTGGGTTAATAGCTATATCTGCATATAACTTTTTTACCTCTATAGTTAGGAAGTTTTAACGCAAAAATGTACAAATAAAAAATCTAAATTAAAAGAGATAGACCTCTAAATATTAATATTAAGAACACAAATCTTCACCTTATTTTTTTGTTTGTCACCCTAAACCATATTTTACATATAGTTTTCGAAAAAGTAGATTTTTTTGCCCGGTCTAATAAACATGTCTTTACATTTCAAGCTTATATTCGAAATGGTTCCTACAATACCTGGATAGTGGACTGGGGTGCCCTAGGAGAACCTCCTTGCTACAGAGCTGCAGTAAACAACATGCGAGCTGTAGCTAGGTGTACAGGTGATTTTATATCAGCTCTAAGAGTTGCTGGGTTGCCTACAGATAGGTTAACTTGCGTTGGACATTCACTAGGTAATTTACTAGGGTGGGTGAGCTAAAAAATTGACTATTTTATTTTAAGTTTTGACTCTGAAAAACTGATTTCTAGGTACCTCTAGGAATGCTTCGCAGCGATGAGCTCTTTTTTAATCTTTGGACAATCCACGAAGGCTGAAAGCCTAAATACGGGGCCTGTCCAATTGAACTGTATAGGGATGCATACGCGCGGCACCACGAGTTTCTCTGTTGGGAACTGCGAGAGGAGGGACTATACTGGACAATTCGTCGGAGCAGAAGCCGTAAAAGTATCTATAGAAGAGCAATAGATCTCCAACAGCTCGACGATGGGCAAGAGAAGGAAGTCTTTGAGTAAGAAAAGGATCATTAATAAGACGAATAGCCCTTCTTTGAATGGCATCAAGAATGCTGAGGATTGTAGGGGATGCCATTCCCCAGACATGAGAACAATATTCCAGAGAGGGTCGAATTTGGAACACATACAAAGTGTATAAATTCGAAGGGGAAAAATACTTTTGGCTCGGAAAAGAAATTCAAGCTTTTTGACGCCGCGGTGGCAATAGATAAAATGTGTTAATGCCAGTTAAGGTTATTTTCAAATGTGACGCCCACAAGGTTAAATGTGTCCCCGCTCTACAAAACCTGGCCACTCATAAGCAAAGGATGAGTGTTTGATGATTTTTTCGCGACAAGGAACACGATTGTGTTTTGGATGCATTAAATTGAACGAGATTTTTGGCGCCCCAATCCACTATCAAATTGAGATCCTGAGAAAGAGATATCTGCATCGCCCTGCGTTTGCTTTCCATGTCGGGTTGAGAGATTGGTTTGGGAACCTGAAAAGTGGAGTGAAGGGTACTATCGTCAGCATAACTATGAATGGGATTGGTTGTGGAAGAAAGAAGGTCGTTGATGTGAAGAAGAAACAAAGTTGGTGCTAGTACTGAACCCTGTGGCACTCCAGCATTAATTTCGTGAAAGCTTGAAGAGTGGCCATCAACAATATATGATATATTATATATATGATAGGGTAAACTCGTCAGGAATTAGGGAAACCTGTAATAAGTCGAATCTTCCTATTAGAATTAAAAGTTTAATGTTACGAAGCATTCTCTGGAGGTGTCTAGGAACCAATTTTCTATTGTCAGAAGTCAAAATAACTATATTCCATTTTTTTTAACTAACTCTATAATATTTCTTTAATAACCTAATGTTTTTCACCAAATATATGTTAAAGGTGCCCATGTATGCGGTCTCATCTCCAAGTACGTCCTCTTCCGCATGCATCGCATCGTAGCCTTGGACCCAGCAAGACCTTTGATTACAAGTCAAGTGAAACTGGACATGGGCGATGCAGCTGCAGTGCATGTGCTCCACACTAACGCAGGGCACTATGGCGAAGGTGGGCGTGGTGGTCACGTGGATTTTTGCATTAATGGAGGAAGAATACAACCTTACTGTGAAAATGGAGACAGTATGTACAAATATGAAGCTTAATTTTTAAATAACTTTAAGGCAAAGGTTATAGTGGAGGCTTATGATAATTATATTGAATAACAGTGTTTGGGCCAATAATAAAATTAACGGAAATTTTCTAGAAACCTGCGGCAACTTTGATTTTAACGAAATTTGGGATACGGGAGTTTTTTCGGGTGCTGATCACGAATCTGAAATATTTTTTGGCGGAAACGTTTCGTTCTCGAGATATTCATCATCAAAGTGTTACAGTAACGAAAGCATCAGACCTATGGATATGTTTTGGTTATCGGATTGGGCGGGTTTAGTTACTGTAACCCTTACAATTTTCGGCATAATGTTTAAAAATTGCATGTAACACATTGTTTTAACCTTGTCTGACAAAAAAGTGATGCGTTCGCCCAATCCGACACCCGAAACATTTGACATTGACAGGCTGGGTTAAAGCACCACTGTATGTACGTTAGAATCGTGGTAGACTCGTCAAAGATAATTAAATTTAGTGAAACTATAGTTGTCTTTGATAATATTAAAGCTTTAGGATAGGAGCTTACCAAAAATAATTCAGATTTTGTAAATTTAATCATGGATATACATAATTTTTCAGTTGATGCTCAGTTATGTAGTCATATTTGGGCAATATGCTACATGGCAGAAAGTTTGGTACCCTCGCTTCAAAAGAAAGCTGAACCTTGTTCAAGGAGATGCCCATCGGGTTCTCGACCAGGCAACAGGGTTGGCTTGCCTATTTTGATGGGACAATCAACACCTTTAAGGTAAGTAGATGGACTTTTAAGATAATATCAACTAAACACAATTTATTGTTTAGTGAGCATTTAATGTTTCCACATAGCATAAACGTTATTTAATGTTTTTCTTATACCGGATCAGAGACAAGAATGAGACGAGTAACTGGTCCTAACAATTTGTCCATTGTATTTATCTCTTTCTGGTTTAACGCAAGTTCCAATAAAAATGTCTTTGTCTTTCATCATGGCAGGCTATCGTAGATGGAGCAATCATCGCTTTGCCCTGCATGGTTGCCAAGTTGTTTACAATTTCTGCATGTAAACTTTAATGTCCTTTTTTGGCTCACATCTAATTAAGAGAAAGAAAATATACCATTAATCGAATATTTTTAACTTGACAAACGTTGCCGCAGGCAGTCACGCCGAAATGTTAATCGATATTTGTGTTTGATATTTTTTAATGGCCGATTTGTTTGGACAGTTTGTTTACATTTTCTGTGATTTATTGTGTTTCGTGGTTTTTTACCTTTAATTGGACTTTGAATATTGACTTTTATTAGTGATCACAGTGTATATATTAAATTTGTGCTTTTCAACAGATAATTTAAGGTAATATTGACATGGTTATCTTTAAGAAAAATCTTTATAAAAACCAAATAAATGATATTTTTAATAAGGTGTGTGTAATTATTGAACTAAACCCCAATATTTTATATAAATAGGAAACAAAAACAAGTACCTAACATTAAGGGCAAAAATAGCACAGCTATATAATTTGAATTTGGCGGGCAAACGATAAAGTCGACTCACGCGCCATCTGCGTTTACCTTCCTTGAAGACAGACAAAGAAGGCCCAGCAGCTATCTCTCTCTCGGATAATTTATTTACATTTAGTTGCTCGTCTCATTGTTGTCTCTGACCGGATGTCAAAGAATCTATTAGACAAACCATAACTTAAACTAATAGACATATCAAAATGAGACTTGCTGTAGGTAAAACACATGAGAAACGGAAAGTTTTCGCATACTTTTTACTTCCGGTTTAATCGGAAATAGCCTCAATTTTGAATTTTTAAACGGAACACCAGGCATATTTTTACATTTTTGTATTCAAGACAATTCTAAATAGGAATTGATGTGGACATTGATGCAATCATGGTGAACATAGTAATTATTCCAGGTTTCTTCAATTTTATTCCACATATCATCACTGTTTTGTGGATGAAAATCACTGTTCTTGTTAATTCCCTTTACGATATATCCCCAAACGTTTTCAATTGGATTGATATCAGGGCTTTTTGAGGGCCAAGGTAACAATGAAATGTTATTATCTAGTGGCCAGTCTGAAACTCTCCTTGCTGTATGGACGGGGCAGTTGTCATGCTTGTATATAAAATTTTCTTGTTCATATATATTGTTTACCGATGGCCACAACTCTTGGAGTATGTGTACCTATATAAGCTTGACTATTAAATCTTTCTCGAATACGGTGACATATGCCTAGCCCTCTGAAAGATATATAACCCCATACATTAACAGAAAATCTTCCACTTGTTTTAACATGTTGGGTATATCCTTCTTCGTACCGTGTATTTTGCGGCCTATACACTCAATTCCGAACTTTCCCTAATACGATTTTTTGCCGTTCTTACTGTCTCAGGAAAATTAAATTGGTTGTGTGTTTCTACAGCTGTCTGAAATGGTTTTTTTCGCAAAAAATCTATGAGATCATTATCTTGATTTTCGTTTGAAATTTTTCTTTTACCACTTTTAGCCCTTCTCTCCAATAATCCTGTATTTTCCCATTTAGTTCTGAGGCTTTGAATAGTGCTTCTTGGTTTCCCAACTTGCTGAGCTATTCTTCCCAGAGAAACACCTTGATCGAATAGAGTAATTACTCTCGCCTTCTCTTCCAAAATTAAAAAAATAAAATAATATAATTTTAAAATGTGTGACAGATAATAATTTGTCAAGTAAAGTATATTTCCAGGTGATCCAGGTACGCTAAAGCCAACATCACACTGGGAAAAATTAGGTGTACGAGATTTTAATTCCGTCACTGTACTTACATTTTGTAGAAATAATATTAAAACAGTATAAATTCCTTTTCAATTACTTAGTCATCCAAATTCATTATTACTATTAATTTCCAATAATTTCTATTTAATTTACTCACAAACTGTCAAATTTCACAACTTGTGACCTGAACTAAAAGAAATAATGACGAAATCAAAGGTAACTTGACCGTTTGGTTCAGTAGATGTCGCGTTTACTATTACATTGCATAAATTGATATTTAAGATTATGGTAGTAGGCATTGAAACAAAACACTAATTTAAAGTGTAAAAAAGCTTTAAAGTGTTAAAAAAATTCTTTTATCCAACACTTACATATAATATCTACATAATTGATCAGATTTTGAGGATATAAAGTGTACTATAAGTCACTAGTGAGCTAGAGTACCCTTTAGCTCACTAGTGAATTAT
This sequence comes from Listronotus bonariensis, assembly GCA_014170235.1. Lineage (NCBI taxonomy): Eukaryota > Metazoa > Arthropoda > Insecta > Coleoptera > Curculionidae > Listronotus > Listronotus bonariensis. Next base: position 16,420 of record JACEGR010002834.1, read on the forward strand.
AGACTTTAGCTCACTAGTGACTTATACTAATTCTTTATTACTTCCAACATTTCACAATTAATACAAAATTTTGTTGCTGGTGTTGACAATGACAAGTAACAAATAATGGATGACGTTTTCAAATTATTTTCGATATTAAAAACGATTTATACGAAAGTGTTGGATAAAATTTTGTATTAGACACGTGAATTATTACATATAAGTCACTTAAGAAAATTACCTCTCTCGCCCTTCGGGCTCGAGAGTTAAACTTTTCTTGCGTGACTTATATGTAATATAACTCACTTATCTAATAAATAACTATTATCCAACACTTACATATAATATCTACATAATTGATCAGATTTTGAGGATATAAAGTGTACTATAAGTCATTAGTGATATAAAGTACCCTTTAGCTCACTAGTGACTTATACTAATTCTTTATTACTTCCAACATTTCACAATTAAAAAAATAACATAAAACAACTAATATATTATACTACAATTTATTCGTGTTTATATTAACAGTAATTGTTATCTTGGACAACGTTACATTGTGCGGAGTGTTCTTCAGGAAGTCTTTCAGCACTAGTACTCTGCCTTGGTGCGCTCTTCACCCTGTATTCGTCTTGCAATCTCAAACTTGTTAGAGATGCAATCTTCTAAATATCCTTCTGCCACGGTAGAAGACTTCCACCCTCCATGGCGTTTAAGGTTGGTGATATCGGCCCCAGCGTTGACTAAAAGTGTCGCTGAAGAACGCCGCATGCTATGACCACTATATAAGATTTCATCAGGTAGTTGCAAATAATGAGCAACTACTCTCGGAATTTTCGAAATTTTATTTATTCCCACGCATTGCCTAGTGCATTTGCCTTTTTGAAAGTTGACAAAAATCTTTTGTGAGGGTTGTTCTCTGGCCTTAGGGACACATATTTTCTAAATAATTCAAGCACATTTACCAAAAATCCTTCTTTTAAAATTGTAAAGCTTCTCGATTTGTTCGTCTTGGTATCAGGTATAGAAACATATATGTACTGGCCTTTATCTACTATATCTTCAATACTTAAGCGAGTTAGTTCGTCACAACGGCATGCACCAGCGATTCCCAATATCAATGCAACCTATAAAAATCCGAACAGATAAATATTTAATACCAGAAACTAAAGTAAATTCATACCTTTGACATTAAGTGCTCGTCGTCAGGTGCCTCAGCCAAAAATTTTTCGATGTGTTGCCTCTCCAGAATTTTTGCCTTTTTCGGTTTGAAATTTCTTGAATTGCTCTTCAAATAAGCGACAACTTTTCCATACCTCCCTATATCCACGTTCTTATATACTTTTAAGGTTGTTTTTATCATTGAATACTTGGTCCACATTGATGAGGGAGCAACTTTTTCGATAAAAACAGAAAGTAAGCCATAATAACATCTTCATTTATAGTACCAACTCCTCGCCTTTTCCTCCATGCTTCAAAATCTTCAAATTCTTTATTGTACGTTAGTTTTGACTTCTCTGGAATTAAACTGCATGTCGCTACCGCAGCTTCTTCCAAAATTTCCGCAGAAACTTCACAATTTTCCATTTCGCAAAGCATTTTTATGTTTGTCTACAAAGTTGTTTACTAAACAAACCCGTAGTTGCCAACAAAATGCATTACAACCAAACAAGCTTGCTTTCCAAAAATACAAAATTTTGTTGCTGGTGTTGACAATGACAAGTAACAAATAATGGATGACGTTTTCAAATTATTTTCGATATTAAAAACGATTTATACGAAAGTGTTGGATAAAATTTTGTATTAGACACGTGAATTATTACATATAAGTCACTTAAGAAAATTACCTCTCTCGCCCTTCGGGCTCGAGAGTTAAACTTTTCTTGCGTGACTTATATGTAATATAACTCACTTATCTAATAAATAACTATTTTTAGTACTTTATGTAGTGTACTAGAATGGAGTACTTTATCTTCATCCTAACAATTAAAAAACTGCTATTTTTTACCGGTCGTGGAAAAATGCTATATAACGTCCATTTTTTTAGTGCTGCTGGTTCATATTGTATCCGAGACGATTATCCACCATATTGCCCACGGAAAGCTGGTGATGTTGGTGATGTTAGATGTTGTCTAAAGCCTCCAGAGATGGGAGCTCAGAAAACCAAACGTCGCAGAGGGTAATTTCTATTTAAAAAGATGTTTTTAATTTATACAGGGTGGCCCACCATATTCGACACGGTCTGTAGCTGGATAACCATGGGGTTTTTAAAAACAATTAAATACTGAAACATATACAGGTCGGGTAAGGCCACAGTATAAAATTATTTTAGTCTATACAGGGTGTCTCAAAAAAGTGTGACTTATCAAAGTTATATTTTGTTTAATGGAACACCTTATATTTTATGACGGTTTTAGATTCTACTTTAAAAAATAACTCAAGTTTGTTAATAATACTAAGTGTCTAATTTTATTCGTTTTTGTGATATTTGATTTTTTTGAAAAATGCAGAGGTGAAATTAAATTGATTTTACTTTAACACTTTTAACACTTTAAACTTTAAAATGTGTAACAAGATTAGAAAAAGTCTGCCATATCATACGTAGGTCAAATCAAGATCAAATATTGTACAGGGTAATCAAAAAATAATTTCAATTTTTCAGAAAATCAAATAGCCATATCTCTCTTATTTTAAATGGAACACCCTGTATTTTTTTACGTCACATGATGACAAATAAAATACTCTTTCAAATGGTGTATAGATTGCCTATACCTATCTTTTGTGCTTTTTAGTAAAATCTGTTTTTACCAATTTTTAGTTCAAATGTTTATTTAAATTAAAGTTGCTTTAAAAAATTTGACACAGTGATTATAGATAATGGAAGAAACGAGTTATAGGTCACAGAATGTCGTCATAACTGACCAGAGGCGTTAATAGGATTGTTTAAAAACACAAGTTTTATCATTACCACATTCAGCTGAAATAAGTGTTTATGGAAGTAGCATTATAAGCACCTAATGATTTTTTTTCTGTGAATTTTAAAAATAGTGGCAGATAATACAAAGTTTTTTAATTTTGTGCTTTTTTCCAACAAATTTACATTTTGCAATAACGGCTTAGTAAATAGGCATAGATATATCACAGCCTACTTACATTTAAATAGACATTTGGAATAAAAATATGTTAAAAGGAATTTACTTAAAAAGTATAAAAATTGGTATAGACAACCTATACACCATTTAAAAGAGCATTTGGTTTTTCATCATGTGGTGAAAAAAATACAGGGTGTTCCAAATAAGAGAGATATTGCTATTTGACTTTCTAAAAAATTGAAATTATTTTTTGATCACCTTGTATAATCTATGATCTCGATATGACCTACGTATGATAAGGCAGACTCTCCTAATCTTGTAACAAATTTTTAAGTTAAAGGAGTTTATATTGTTAAAATAAAATTAATTTAATTGCACACCTGCATTTTGAAAAAAATTAAATATGACAAAAACGAATAAAATTAGACACTTGGTACTATTAACAAACTTAAATTATTTTTTCATGTAGAATATAAAACAGTCATAAAATATAGGGTGTTCCATTTAAAAAATATAACTTTGATACGTCACACTTTTTGAGACATCCTGTATAGAGTAAAATAATTTTATACTGTGGCCTTATCCGACCTGTATATGTTTCAGTATTTACTTTCTTTAAAAACCTCATGGTTATCCAGCTACAGACCGTGTCGAATATGGTGGGCCACCCTGTATATATATATTTTCAGGTAGATATTGGTAAAATGTAAATTAAAGGGATAAAAGCCTAAATTAATAGCACTTCTGCTATGCTTGTATTATTAACAAGCCAATTTTTATTGGGAATTGTATTTTAAATAGTTAGTTAAATAGACCTCTGTTTTTAGGAAAAAACTTTTACTAAAATACAGGGTGAGGTAGTGATCCCTAAATTTGTTTTTTAATGCCATTTTATTAAATAAATTAGCCTGATGTTACTAGAAATATTTATTTAATGTTAAGGTAATAATTTATTGTATTAATAGTATTTAATACGTTTATGTATAGGTGTTAGTGACTGAAAATATAGAAATTTAAAATATTATACGATGTAATTTTATTTTGAATCGATTAAATACAATTAAAGACCCTGATTAAACTTATGGAAAAATGAAAATTCGGTTTTCTTTATAATTTTTTTTATGGTATTGCAGTAAGTTGTGTATTTTAATCTTCTGATTAAAAGTGTTTATCCAACACTTACATAATTGATCAGATTTTAAGGATATAAAGTGTACTATAAGTCACTAGTGAGCTAAAGTACCCTTTAGCTCACTAGTGAATTATAGACTTTAGCTCACTAGTGACTTATACTTCCAACATTTCACAATTAAAAAATAACATAAAACAACTAATATATTATACTACAATTTATTCGTGTTTATATTAACAGTAATTGTTATATTAGATTTATCTTGGACAACGTTACATTGTGCGGAGTGTTTTTCAGGAAGCCTTTCAGCACTAGTACTTGCCTTGGTGCGCTCTTCACCCTGTATTCGTCTTGCAATCTCAAACTTGTTAGAGTTGCAATCTTCTAAATATCCTTCTGCCACGGTAGAAGACTTCCACCCGCCATGGCGTTTAAGGTTGGTGATATCGGCCCCAGCGTTGACTAGAAGTGTCGCTGAAGAACGCCGCATGCTATGACCACTATATAAGATTTCATCAGGTAGTTGCAAATAATGAGCAACTACTCTCGGAATTTTCGAAATTTTATTTATTCCCACGCATTGCCTAGTGCATTTGCCTTTTTGAAAGTTGACAAAAATCTTTTGTGAGGCGTGTTCTCTGGCCTTAGGGACACATATTTTCTAAATAATTCAAGCACATTTACCAAAAATCCTTCTTTTAAAATTGTAAAGCTTCTCGATTTGTTCGTCTTGGTATCAGGTATAGAAACATATATGTACTGGCCTTTATCTACTATATCTTCAATACTTAAGCGAGTTAGTTCGTCACAACGGCATGCACCAGCGATTCCCAATATCAATGCAACCTATAAAAATCCGAACAGATAAATATTTAATACCAGAAACTAAAGTAAATTCATACCTTTGACATTAAGTGCTCGTCGTCAGGTGCCTCAGCCAAAAATTTTTCGATGTATTGCCTCTCCAGAATTTTTGCCTTTTTCGGTTTGAAATTTCTTGAATTGCTCTTCAAATAAGCGACAACTTTTCCATACCTCCCTATATCCACGTTCTTATATACTTTTAAGGTCGTTTTTATCATTGAATACGTGGTCCACATTGATGAGGGAGCAACTTTATTCGATAAAAACAGAAAGTAAGCCATAATAACATCTTCATTTATATAGTACCAACTCCTCACCTTTTCCTCCATGCTTCAAAATCTTCAAATTCTTTATTGTACGTTAGTTTTGACTTCTTTGGAATTAAACTGCATGTCGCTACCGCAGCTTCTTCCAAAATTTCCGCAGGAACTTCACAATTTTCCATTTCGCAAAGCATTTTTATGTTTGTCTACAAAGTTGTTTACTAAACAAACCCGTAGTTACCAACAAAATGCATTACAACCAAACAAGCTTGCTTTCCAAAAATACAAAATTTTGTTGCTGGTGTTGATAATGACAAGTAACAAATAATGGATGACTTTTTCAAATTATTTTCGATATTAAAAACGATTTATACGAAAGTGTTGGATAAAATTTTGTATTAGACACGTGAGTTATTACATATAAGTCACTTAAGAAAATTACCTCTCTCGCCCTTCGGGCTTGAGAGTTAAACTTTTTCTTGCGTGACTTATATGTAATATAACTCACTTATCTAATAAATAACTATTTTGGACACGAAGCTCAAAAATTCTATGTTTTTGAGATATCTGCTGATTACACCACTCTCCAAAAAAGTATCGGATCCAGATGGTTTTCGATTATTTTAATCATCGAATCCGTGGTTAGGCCATCATGTCACAGTTTTTTCTTACCTTAAAAAAACGGAAAAAAACCCGAAATTTTGACGGTTTCTGCAATTTACTACAAGTTGGTAAGTCTTGCAGCAAAAACTGATTAATTTGTGTTCATTTTCGAGTATAAAAAGCTTCCCAAAAAAGTTCTCCCTAGGTGTTCTCTCTCTTTCAAATTGCCTATAAACATAATGGAGAAAGATAAACAAGTGAGAAATTTTACACTCTTTTCATCAGAAATTTTTGTTTTCTAATTTGAAGGTCAAGGGAGGTAAGGTAATAGTTCGATATATCGGTTTTCGCTATTATAAGAGATTTTCGAAAAATTCTCTTTCAGGGCGTTTCTATAGGTCGATTATGACATAAATCTGTGTGCGCGTTTTCCAAAATCCATTTCTATAATTTATTATTAATAAAAACATATTTACGGGACGGTGGAGTGAACAGGGGTGCTGGGTGGGGACAAAACAGTATAAATCCAACGTCAAACACAAGAAAACATTAATACACTGCATTTGGGGCACATGAAAAACGTAAATTAATTTTGAAAAGTATTAAATTTTTCGAAAAACTATCCCACACATATGAGATATCTCGTCCGCCATTAATTAAAGAAGGAAAATTCATTTTGGTCAGCTGATAACATGAAGTTCGTCATTATGAAAATGACAGTCTTGATAGAAGCAGCGTTGCCAAACTTCTTATGAAGAATTAACACCAAGCCTATTTCGGGGATTATCCACTATTTCCATGAGAAACAATGGTATTTTTTGTAGAAATCCCTCCTTCTTTATGTTAAGGTATTTTCCTTTTTTCTCTACAAATTATAATAGGAAGAAGGAATAACTTAATTTTTCCTAAGAATTTTGTCCTGTATCTTCCTTTTTTTTAAGCTATTGACACTTTCTCACTTTATTTGGCAACATCGCAAGACATTTACAGTTCTATTGCAAACTCTTCTTTTTATGCAGTGACAGCTATGGCGGGATTGTTGTACTATTATTTATTTTTAATTTTTTAAACAATTTTTTGACATTTTTGTAAACAAAAAGTGCGGTGTGTACTGTAAAATACTGTTTTTGGGCGTTTAATGTGGGATTTCTACTGTTTCGTCCCCACACAGCACCCCTGTTCACTCCACCGTCCCGTAATATGTTTTTATTAATAATAAATTATGGAAATGGATTTTGGAAAGCGCGCACACAGATTTGTGTCATAATAGACCTATAGAAACGCCCTAAAAGGAATTTTTCAAAAACTATTACTGGAGGTAAAAATACAACCCAAACCGTATATTTCATATAAGTCACCACTCTTTTTTCTTAAGAAAATTGAAGGGAAGCAAAATGGTTTGGGATTTAAATGCAAAAAATGGTCTCCGTTATATTTTTGCTGCCTTTGACGACTCCATGGTCAGTTTCTCTCCATCATTGGTCTTCATATTATGAAATTATTTTTCTTATACTTGTAATTTTAATAACTATACTTAATAAAAAAAAACACGTTTTAAACAGTAATATTATTATTAAATTTCAGCACAATATTTTGAAAAAGTCTTTAAATTTTTCATTAAATAAACTAAACTTATTTTTTGTTTTTCTGTTTTTGAGGTAGTACGGTTTGAATCCAAGTGCGTAAGGAGGTTTATCTGCTGTTTCAAGGTAGTATGTTCCTCTTGTCCTATAAAAAAAATCAGACAAAAATATTTTAATTGAGAAATATTTGTCCCTTTATAAACAAAAATACACTTATATCAAAGTCAGTTTATATAGGGTCGCGACATTCGGCCATATTGCTTTGACGTGTTATAACGTCACATACCCTATTTTTTGGCCATGTTTTTCAGTGCCGGAGATATACAGTTTATTGTATTAGTAGAACGACCGTTTATACAACAGTTTTTAATTATTATTAAGTTGTATATTCTTTTACTCTAAATTTAAAACATTTGGAATTACATCTTTCAACAAATGTCACTTCCAAAACAATGCAAAATGAAATGCGCAAATTCTAGACGCCACTGGATTAATCATCAGCTTTGATTTTAACCAGTCTTGCTAACTTTTCTCCGTGGAGTGCCCTTCCTTGCGTCCCCGACCTCGAACCGCCTAAAAGTTGAGGATATGTCGCAACCTTATAAACATAAACTAACCTTGACTTGACTTATATTATCTTTTTTATTACTAAAAATAAGGGGTGAGGACGATTTAAAAAACATATAATGTTTTGTAAAAAGTGACTGTTTTTAAAAAAGATAGATTCTCGATACTTACAAATAATATACATTCTCTCCCATAATGGCTAGATTTTCTACATCATCGCACAGACCCAACACATATTGAGCAACATTATCACATTTTCTTGCTATAAAAGAATCTCCACCAAAAACGGAATTTCTAATGGATTCTGCAAAATAAAGTCCTGCCAAGATGTGGCTACATAAAGGAGGATCTAAAAACAACATATGTACAGGGTTTTCATTTATATTTTGCCACCCACTTTTAACTATAACTAAGAAGGATAGAAAAAACGTCCGGTATAAAAATTTCGTACCATTTCATCTATTATCTTTTAAGCATTAAAAAAGAAACAAATGAACATCAAAAACTTAAAAAAATGAAGGGGTAAACTTTTTTAAATGAGACACCCTGTATATTATGTCACCACAGAAAATAATCATAGCTCCGAGGGGTCCACTGAATATCACACCTTCGTGAGATGAGTCTTCCAGAAAACATTTCTTTTAACAAATCTATGGATACTATGGCAGTGTGGCAGGTGGCTTCATTTTGTCGTAGCATTATGCCCTTCAAATAGTTAAAGAGCTGGGACTAAGAATCTCTGTAACATCTCATAATAGTTATCAGCTCTCACCGTCCCGGCAAATCCTCTTTTATTTTCGACAAAATATGAACCAATATTTCCACTTGCTGATATTGCAGTCCACACAAAAGCTTAGAAAAATGAATGGAATGGAAAAATTAATGATTTCACAAATTCTTAAGTACTTAGAAAAATACAAAATTTTACATGACAGGCAGTATGGATTTCGCCACAAAAGATCTACAGCAGATCTTCTTTCCTTCGTTTCACACAACTGGAACAAGTCTCTTGAGTTTTTAGGTGAGTCCCAGATCGTTGCTCTTGATATATCCAAAGCTTTTGACCAGGTCTGGCATGCCGCACTTCTTAATAAACTTTCCTCCTATGGTCTTTCAACTAAACTCTGTACTTGGCTCTCTAGTTATCTATCTGATCGACGTATATCAGTTATTGTGGACGGCCATTCTTCAAGCTCTCACCAAGTAAATGCTGGAGGGCCTCAGGGCTCAGTTCTAGCACCAACATTGTTTCTTCTTTACATCAACGACCTTCTCTCGTCCACAATTAATTCCATTCATAGTTTCGCCGACGATAATACCCTTCATTCCAGTTTTCAGGTTCCTAAACCCATCACTAAACCTGACTTGGAAAACAAACGCAGAGCGATGCAGATATCTCTTTCGCAGGATCTTAATTTAATATTGGATTGGGGCGCCAAAAATCTCGTTCATTTTAATGCATCCAAAACACAATCATGTTCCTTGTCGCCAAGTTTTACAAAGCAAAGACACCTTCAATCTTGTGGGCGTCACATTTGATAGAACCTTAACTGGCATAAACACATTGTATCTATAGCCACGGCAGCTTCAAGAAAGCTTGAAATTCTCTTTCGAGCCAAAAGTATTTTTCCCCTTCTAATTTATACACTTTATGCGTGTCCCAAATCCGACGCCCTTGGAATATTGTTCTCATATCTGAGGCATAGCGTCCCCCACAACCCTAAGCATTCTTGATTCTATTTAAACAAGAGCTATTTGTCTCATTAATGATCCTTCACTTAAAGAAAGGCTTCCCTCTCTTGCCCATCGTCGGGCTGTGGGGGATTTATCGTTTTTTATAGGTACTTCCACGGCTTCTGCTCTGAAGAATTGTCCAGTATAGTTCCTCCACTCACGGTTCCCAACAGAGAAACCCGTGGTTCCGCGCGTATGCATCCCTATACGGTCCAACTGGACAGGCCCCGAACTTCCCACTTTGTTCGTTTTTTTATCCCTAGAGTTTCTAGATTATGGAACCTGCTGCCCGCGGAGGTCTTTCCTTCTCCCCCAAATCTTCAAGTATTTAAGTCCCGTGTTGACAAAACGTCCTCTTACCTTGCTTAAGACACCCACGGTACGTTAGTATTCAGGCTTTTAGCCTTCGTGGTTTATCCAAAGATAAAAAAAAGAAGAGGACGTTGATGTTTCTATCGGGGATTGTCCACTGACCAAAATTGTCAATTAACGCCATACCACGAGCAATCTGTCGCCAAATTTTTGAAAATATACAACTCAGGATTAAGAATGTCGTCAGCAACGTAATGGACGTCACTTGAAAAATATAATTTTTAGGTCATAAAAATTGCACTATTTGTAGTTTAAAATATTATCAATAAAATATGTGTAAGTTTTGAAAAGTTCGTTTTATCGGATATTGAAACTGCTCATAGAGTTATGGCCCACCCTGTATAATTTCCATTATGCTTTCATACGGCCGGTATCGGCACTATGCTGAGACTGTAGATGTATTGAAAATTATATCCAGATTTAAATGGCCATATTTCTGAAACTATTAACGATATATCAATCATGGAATTTTTGTATAGCGTTTTAAAAAGATCTTTTTAATGGTGACACCATATACAGGGTTTTATACAGGGTCCTATTTAAAAAAAATTACTTCTTCATTTTTCTTGAGTGTTTGATGTTCTTTTGTTTCTTTTTTATGCTCAAAAGATAATAGATGAAAAGGTATAAAACTCTTATACATGACGTTTTTATCTCTCTTGGTGAAAGTAAAAGTGGGTGGCATAATATAAATAAAAACTCTGTACAGGCAAAAGGCAGAACTGAATTCAAGGTGAAAATGCTAACAATAATTAAAGAATCAGGTTGTTTTATTACATTTCTTGTATCGACATGCAGGTTGCAATGATCCACCATTAACATAAAAATCAACATGTCCTGTCGCTTCCAGTTTTCCAAAAGTTCCAGCGCTCGTATGAATCACATCGACGAATTCAGCATCCGTTTTGTCCAGTTTCCAGTCGTTGTTTAAAGTTGCGTAAAATGGTAGAGCTGGATCTAGTCCTAAAATGAAATAGTTCCCTATTTACATTACAAGGGAGGAAAGTGCCACTTTACCTCACGGGATGGTTTGAGCAATCATCCAAGGAAGAAAAAGGCACTTTACTCCAGGAGGAATATATGTTATTTCTTTCTAAACATATACTACTTAATATTTGTCTGCAATATCGGAAAAAATGTATATTAATTTAATTCGCGGGTCCCTGTATCTAGTTTAAATGAACACCATTCAAAATATGACATTTAAAATAGTCAAACATTATAGGAGCAATCGTTGTCAACGCGCTAAGCATTGTTTTTATAATAAATGTGAAATAAGTAAACCTACGGTCCATTTGGATAGGCCCCGAACTTCCCATTTCGTTCGTTCTTTTATCCTTAGAGTTTCTAGACTGTGGAACCTACTGCCATCGGAGGTCTTTCCATTTCCCCCAAATCTTCAAGTATTTAAGTCCCGTGTTAACAAACTTCCTCTTACCTTGCTTAAGACACCCACGGTACGTTAGTATTTAGGCTTTCAGCCTTCGTGGATTGTCCAAGGATAAAAAAACCTGTTTTATTTGGCCAAAATTAACACATTAGAGTTCTGTTTTTTTATCATCAGAAAATTTATGAAGGCTGAAAGCCTTAACACTAACGTACCGTGGGTGTCTTAAGCGAGGTGAGAGGGAGTTTGTTAACACGGGACTTAAAAACTTAAAGGGAGGAGAAGAAAAGACCTCCGCTGGAAGCAGGTCCCTTCTTCTAGAAACTTTAGGGATAAAAGAACGGGCCAAGTGGAAGTTCGTGGCCTGTCCAGTTGGAACGTATAGGGATACATACGTGCGGCACCACGAGTTCCTCTCTTGAGAGTTGTCGGAGCAGAAGCCGCGAAAGTATTTATAAAAGAGCGATAGATCACCTAAAGCTCGACAATGGGCAAGAGAAGAAAGTCTTTCAGTAAGTAACGGATCATTATACATCCAAAGCTTTTGACCAGGTCTGGCATGCCGCACTTCTTAATAAACTTCCCTCCTATGGTCTTTCAACTAAACTCTGTACTTGGCTGTCTAGTTATCTATCTGATCGACGTATATTAGTTATTGTGGACGGCCATTCTTCAAGCGTTCACCAAGTAAATGCTGGACTGCCTCAGGGCTCAGTTCTGGCACCAACATTGTTTCTTTTTCACATCAACGACCTTCTCTCGTCCACAACTAATTCCATTTATAGTTTCCCCGACGATAGTACCCTTCATTCCAGTTTTCAGGTTCCTAAATCCATCACTAAATCTGACTTGGATGCAGAGCGATGCTGATATCTCTTTCGCAGTATCTTAATTTAATATTGGATTGGGGCGCCAAAAATCTCGTCCATTTTAATGCATCCAAAACACAATCATGTTCCTTATCGCGAAAAGAATCATCAAATACTCATCCTCTACTTATGAGCGGCCAATGTGGGCGTCACATTTGAAAGTAACCTTAACTGGCATAAACACATTGTACCTATAGCCACGGCAGCTTCAAAAGCTTCACTTACAAAAGGCTTCCCTCTCTTGCCCATTGTCGGGCTGTGGGGGATTTATCGCTTTTTTATAGGTACTTTCATGGCTTCTGCTCAGAAGAATTGTCCAGTATAGTTCCTCCACTTACGGTTCCCAACAGAGGAACTTGTGGTGCCGCGCATATGCATCCCTATACAGTCCAATTGGACAGGCCCCACTTTTATCGCTCTTTTATCCCTAGAGTTTCTAGAATGTGGAACCTGCTGCCCGCGGAGGTCTTTCCTTCCCCCAAATCTTCAATTATTTGAAATCCCGTGTCAACAAACTCCTCTTACCTCGCTTAAGACATCCACTGTACGTTAGTTTCAGGCTTTTAGTCTTCGTGGTTTGTCAAAAGATTTAAAAAAAAATACATCTGTAACAAAACATTATCAACAAAAACAAAATATTGTTCATTTACCTGTAATTCTATACAATGGCTTTCCCAAAGTTTTTGCATATTGTTTCCTGCTAATCCAGATATATGAGCTCCAAGACTGAACCCAACTACATGTATGATGCCTGGCGTTACTCCAAGTGGTAAGAGACTTACTATCAAGATAGAGAGACATTGTGCCACATACCATGTGTTAAGGTAAGCTGTCGTGTAGCAGGGTATTTGAGCAAGGGGTTCCCAATCAACTACAAAACAAAAGTATTTTAAATTATGTACAGAGTGGCGGTTTTTCGTGGACCTTGTAGGGATATAGCGAAAACTACAAGAGGTGTGGTAACAGGGTGTTCCATTAAAAAAAACTAACTTTGTGATATAACTTTAAAATAAAAGACAATGGAAAAAAATCAGGTACGCCACTGAATTCTACGTAAAAATCCCTAAAACTTTTCTATTTACATTTTTTCTCTATCTCTAATATCAAGCGAGTTATAAGTGTCTGGCCAAATTGACAAAATTTGAAAAACACCCTGTATCTCCAAAACGAATCAAGTTGGCCATGATTCGCTTTTGCCATTAAATTTGTTTTAAAAATTGAAATCGAGATTGCGCAATCAGATTTGTTCTATCCCCATATAACATTTTTTGCCGGCGTTGTACATTTAATTTACTGGCATTGCCAACACTCTTTAATGGCAAGGCATTGGCAAAAAGATATCAAAAAGACGCGAAAGTGGGCAATTGGCCGTTATTAGGCCACGTGTTGCAGATAATGTGATGGCATCCGTCATTAAGAATTTATGATGAAAAAATGCGTTTAGGATGATGGCATCCATCATTAATAAGTTATTGGCAAAAAAATGGCGTTTAGGATAATGGAATTTATTATTAAATAAGTATTGCAAGTTTTATAAGTTGAATGTCCCAAAAGTTAAATAACATATTTAGAATTTTGTAAAAAAGGCAGGAAAACTTTATCAATAAAAAATTATATTATATAATTTTTTATACCGTAACAATAAACCAAAAAAATAAAAAATATGTAATAAAATTTAAACAAAGATAGTAAATCAAAAGAAAACACTTTTAAAATAGTAAGTATTTAAGGGACACTTACACTCAATTTTCAGATCCAAAACATAGGGAGAAATATTTTAAAGGAGTTAAATGTCAATAATTAAAAGTTTAAAAAACTAAAAAACACGCTTTTATATGCAACCGAACTAAAAATTAAAAAATAATTTTTCATAAAAAAAAATATTTTCACTTCATAGTAAAAAGCGTGGGGTGCTTAATATATTAAATGTTATAATTATTATATTTGCCAATATCTATGATGGAAAAGTTATGAAAAAATAGTAAAATGCACCCCACGCTTTTTACTATGAAGTGAAAATATTTTTTTAATGAAAAATTATTTTTTAATTTTTAGTTCGGTTGCATATAAAAGCGTGTTTTTTAGTTTTTAAACTATTAATTATTTTTCATTTTTTAGTTCGTTATATTGCACAAAATTCTTAATATAACAGTAAATTAGAACATACTAATTAATTAAGCAGCAAAAAGGAAATAACCAGCCCCTATGAAATGACAATGGTAGCAAATTTTAAAATTTGCAAAAGATTGCAACTCACTAAAAATTTCTTCTTCATTAAGTAGCAAAGTTTCAAATTTTGCCAACAGATGGCACTCCAGGAAATGTTTGGACCGTTGTCAACACTTTGCAATCCACTAAAAATTTCTTCCTCATTTAATAGCAAAGTTTGAAATTTTTCCAACAGATGGCATCCTAGGTGTTGTTTTTATAATATAATGGAATTTTTTTCCTGGCGATTAACAAAAAGATAAAGGGATACTGTTTGCAGATTATTGCATTGTCATGGGTCCTTAATACGTGTGCAAAGTTTCAAAGAAATCGAATAGCTGGAAGTTGGTTAAAATTAGGCTCAAAGATTCCGTTACATAGGCAGCCAGATGGATAGATTGATAGATAGATAGATAGTTTCAACCCAAGTTAATAAAGCGTGTTAAAAAAAACTATTAAGTATATATAATTTTTTAATAACACGTCTTTAAAACTTTTAATAATGCAACTCCTGATTTCATATAATTTTTTTGGGTAACTACAAATTTAAAAGGTTTTAAACGAAATGTTTACAGCTCCTAACAGTCCACTTGAATAACCCGCCTTCTTGACTAGCCATCACCAATTAATTACACAACACACACTAATTAGGTAATGAATACACTTAGTTATGTCTACTAAAACCTCTTTTTTAAAAAAAGAAACTAAAAAGCTATAAAACCACGTAATAAACAATTGCACAAAGCGGCCAAACAAAAGCAAGGTTACCTCATCTGTCAAATTGTCAAATCTTGTGTTTCGGCTAAGCGGGGAATTTGAATTTGTCACCTTCAATTTATTTTTCGCTATACCCTGCAAGGTCAACGAGAAGGCGCCACCCTGTACGGTACATTTATTTACAATTTCATTAATTTTTCTTTTTATACAGGGAGTTTTAAAATTTACCACAAATACCATATTACCATACCATATTAAGCTCAAAATGGGTCTTAAAATGTTTGTATTGAATTTTAAAACACGCTGTATTGAACTTACCGATTATAACATTGTATCCTACATCCTGGTAGGCTTTTGTTACATTATTAATGCTAACATCAATATTTAGTCCACCGTATCCATGAATAAGAACTTTTATAGGAACCTAAAAATAATTTTGCAATTAAACGAAACACAACATTAATGTTTTTGACCCATAAAATCATGTTTTTTTACGATTTTCATGACTTTCAACGGTGAGTGAACGGCGACCACGATTAAATTCATTATACCAGAGTTAAAGGGAAGCAAAGATAGAAGCTTTATCGCCAAAATTGAAACTAGTGAGAATTGACAACAACCAGTGTTGTCAATACGCACAAAACAAGAAGTGTCCCTGTATACCTATTTAAGTATATTTTTTAGTTAAAAACGGCTAATTGAATTTTGTATACTATATTTACTTACTAAAGCATTAAATTCCAGAGGCAGTTCTGGATTTAAAGGATCCAAGTCATATAAAAAGGTTTCGTTGCCAGATTTAAGGGAAAGTGTAAATCTTACAGCTTCTGTGTGGGTACATCTCTCAAAAAAGTACACCGGGCAATTCCCGAACATCATTTGAAGGGAAAAACTATATCTAAAATATTTAGAATACTTTGTATTTTTTTAATTCAAAGATAGCCTTGTTCATGATTTTTTAGGCAATTCTGTAGCAATACCTTTGTTTAAATAAGATCATTTAATATAAAATAAATTTTATCCGGTAAACAGATGGAGGCAGGTAGCTTCCTATTCGGATCTTGGACTATCAAAAAACGTTTTTTTTAGTGATATCTGTGGAATGTATTATAACCGGGACATACTGTATACTTACGTACATATACATACATAAAAAAAGCAGATGACATCACTTCAATAAAACACAATGCAAATATTTTATACAGTGAGGTCGTAAAGTCCATCGCCCTCCTTCTAACTTCTGAACTGTTCGGTTTATTTGACTTGAAACAATATATTATGACCAAGGTCTGCAATTTTTTACATATTAATGACACCTCTAAATGTCAAGATGACAGCTGGGCACCATATTGCGAAAAAAAATTGAAAGGAAAGGGGGGTCTTGTGGCACATCATTTTAAAGTTCTGACAGGTACTTTGTTACCCTAGAATATAAAGTCAATACCTTCACCCAGAGTTTCTTTATGAGAAGGGGTTTAGACATAAGCAAGACCGGTGATAGCTTTTGTCAGGGACGTGAGGGTGTGAGAATTACGATTTCGATTGGCTGTTCTGTTCAAAGTTGGTAGCATTATCAGCTGATGACAGAGTCGTGTCTTGTCGAAGCTTTGTTTGGTAAAAACTGAGAAAATTTGCCATTTTCATTTTGGTTGTATATTTTGCAAGGATTTCCAATTGTTAATGTTTTTGGTTAGTTTAAAGACTTCACATATTATTTATTCGGACTCGTTTTATTTTAGAGATTTTGATAGTGTTTAGTCGAATAGTTTTCAGTCATTCGTGTTTTTATATACATATGATACAGATGAGTGTCCGCTAATTAATGGTACATAGAAAAACCACAGATTTCTTATGCGAAAATACCCATTTAGGATTTAAACAAACATACCTATATCCAAAAGTTAGTGATAAGGAAGATACGGGGGTGTTAAAGAGATATAAATATTTTTTATTCATGCATTTCGATAATTTTTGATATGTTTTAAACATTTTAATAAAACTCGGTATCCAGGAGTTTTTAGATATCAGCTATTTATAACTGCGCTGTTGTAATTATAGCTAATACGATGTTAGTGAAGGTACATACTTTCGGGTGCACTGAACAACTAAAACGTGAATACCTTAAAACGGTTGTCAAAACCGATTCTTACTAAGTATACCTTTTTTGTGCAGAAAGCATGAGAAGCTTACTAGTTTACATACATACAGAGGAGTAAAAAAATTGGGTAGTTTTAGAGAATTTTAAATAGTGTACCCATCGCCCTCTAGTCTACACACAAAAATTAATATTCGATCTGAAAAGCTTATGTTTAAAAACCCCTAGATACCGTTTTATTAAGATATTTAAAAAGGGGGAACAATTATCGAAATAAATTTACTTTTTCTTTTTACTATGACACCCCCGTATCTTCCTTATTATACACTTTTGGATCTTAGGAATGTTTGGTTAAATCTTAATATTTTGGCATAAGGAATCTGTGGTTTTTCTGTGTACCATTCATTAGCGGACACCCTGTATACAAAGTTTTTAAAATGGTTTTTGACTTACGGAACCATGGAAAAATGTTTTGCTCTGCCAGGTACCTCATCGTCCTGTCGTCGCTTTGATAATTTTTTAATTTTCAATATTTAAACCACATTTATGTTTTTGATTTGTTAGTTATGCCTATTAAAATAATCCAATAAATTTTGTTTACAACATACAGTTCTTTTTTGTTTTCTCCTTAATTCTACGCCACTGATCTGCCTAAAATCAAACATGGCCGAAAATGGCCCGACTTGACGTCATAGCCGCGCTAGCTAATATGGCGAATGTCGTGACCTTATCTCATCAATCGACTTTGCCTTCACCTACTACAAAATGGCGGTACTTTTAAAATTACCTAAATACCTGATTTGGATGGCCATAGTTCCGATAGTAACGAAGTTAGATGTACCTAATATGGTATTTTCTTAAAGCTCTTTTAAATATTTTTTTAATGACGCACCCTGTATAATATATTACCATTAAAAAGATCTTTAAAAGAGCTTTAAGAAAATACCATATTAGGTACATCTAACTTCATTACTATCGGAACTATGGCCATCAAATCAGGTATTTAGGTAAGATTTAAAGAACCGCCATTTTGAGTAGATGAAAGTATTAACTTTATATTCTAGGGTTATATAGTACCTGTCAGGAGCTTTAAAATGATGTGCCACAAGACCCCCTTTTCTTTTTTAATTTTTTTGCGCAATATGGCGCCCAGCTGTCACCTTGACATTTAAGAGCGGTCACTGATATGTAAGAATTGCAGACCTTGGTTATAAAATATTGTTTCAAGTCAAATAAACCGAACGGTTCAGAAGTTAGAAGAGGGCGACGAACTTTAGCACCTCACTGTATAGCTTATATTATATCAAAAAACAATATAATAATAATAACTCTTATAGCTATAGAATCCAATATTTTGATCTTTAATATAACCGTTTAACTTTAACTGAATATTTATTCTAACATTAATCTTTTATTTTAATTTAAATCACAGGCTGTGTAAATAAAGTTTAATTATGTTCTTAATAAAAATTAATAATTACTTATTTGTTGGACCTATTTTAATTAAAACGTATCCAAAAAAATCCATTTAATTTGTTTTTAAATATAATAACTTTTGGTAGCTATATTGTATCAGCTATTTTTATAGGTATATCTGCCAGTAATGCAATAACAAAACAAGCACTTCTAGTCACCCAATCCGAAATGTTTACATGCACACATTGCCTATGAACGACTTAATTTAGCTGATTCTGTATGTATAACCAAAAAAATATTTACTTTTATAAAATTGAATTTTAAAAACTTACCAAGAAAGGGAACAAGCACCAATAAACCACCAAAAAGTTGCACATTATTTATCACATTTTCATTACTTTTCTTCATCAAATTTCCTACAACGTTATTTATCTCTTACACAGTGCCTTTTTGTCACTTTACAGACGAAGATTCTCTTTAAAGTAAATGATTTCTAACTGTTTCATCTTTACTTGGAATGCACTGCACGTCAAAATTAAAAGAGTCCACTGTTTTTTAATGTACAGGTTCTGATAATGCACCTGTAAGGTTTGCTTTTTCTGCAGGAAATCTTTAAAATAAAATTACTTTCGTAAAGAAATCTCTAATATGTACAGGGTGGGCCACCATATTCGACACGGTCTGTAGCTGGATAACCATGGGTTTTTAAAAAAGTAAATACTGGAACATATACAGGTTGGATAAGACCACAGTATAAAATTATTTTAGTCTATACAGGGTGTCTCAAAAAAGTGTGACGTATCAAAGTTATATTTTTTAAATGGAACACCCTATATTTTATGACGGTTTTAGATTCTACTTTAAAAAATAACTCAAGTTTGTTTATAGTACTAAGTGTCTAGTTTTATTCGTTTTTGTGATATTTGATTTTTTTGAAAAATGCAGAGGTAAAATTAAATTGATTTTACTTTAACACTTTTAATACTTTAAACTTTAAAATGTGTAACAAGATTAGAAAAAGTCTGCCATATCATACGTAGGTCAAATCAAGATCAAATATTGTACAGGGTGATCAAGAAATAATTTCAATTTTTCAGAAAATCAAATAGCCATATCTCTCTTATTTTAAATGGAACACCCTGTATGTTTTACGTCACATGATGACAAATAAAATACTCTTTCCAATGGTATATAGGTTGCCTATACCTATCTTTTGTGCTTTTTAGTAAAATCTGTTTTTACATTTTTAGTCCAAATGTTTATTTAAATTAAAGTTGGCTGTGACATAGCAGCCATTAATATTTTTCTTAAGAAAATAACAACGACCATTTATTGATTACTAGTGTTTTAGTCAGTTTAAAAGAAATTTCAATGATTTTAAATAAAAACCCTTCTTCTACAACAACAAGATGATATAATACTGGTAGGATGTGAAAAAATGGTTTACTTTAGTCTAGAGTTAATCCTGAAAAATATTCCAGGAGAAACCATCTGATAACCTTAATAGTTGCTTTAAAAAATTTGACACAGTGATTATGGATAATGGAAGAAACGAGTTATAGGTCACAGAATGTCGTCATAACTGACCAGAGGCGTTATTAGGATTGTTTAAAAACACAAGTTTTATCATTACCACATTCAGCTGAAATAAGTGTTATTGGAAGTAGCATTATAAGCAACTAATGAATTTTTTTCTGTGAATTTTAAAAATAGTGGCAGATAATACAAAATCTTTTAATTTTGTGCTTTTTTCCAACAAATTTACATTTTGCAATAACGGCTTAGTAAATAGGCATAGCTATATCACAGCCTACTTACATTTAAATAGACATTTGGAATAAAAATATGTTAAAACGGAATTTACTTAAAAGTATAAAAGATAGGTATAGGCAACCTATACACCATTTGAAAGAGCATTTGGTTTGTCATCATGTGGTGTAAAAAATACAGGGTGTTCCATTTAAAATAAGAGAGATATTGCAATTTGACTTTCTAAAAAATTGAAATTATTTTTGATCACCCTGTATAATCTATGATCTCGATATGACCTACGTATGATAAGGCAGACTTTTCCTAATCTTGTAACAAATTTTAAAGTTTAAGGAGTTTATATTGTTAAAATAAAATTAATTTAATTGCACCCCTGCATTTTGAAAAAAAATCAAATATCACAAAAACGAATAAAATTAGACACTTGGTACTATAAACAAACTTAAATTATTTTTTATGTAGAATCTAAAACCGTCATAAAATATAGGGTGTTCCATTTAAAAAAATATAACTTTGATACGTCACACTTTTTTGAGACATCCTGTATAGAGTAAAATAATTTTATACTGTGGCCTTATCCGACCTGTATATGTTTCAGTATTTACTTTTTTAAAAACCCCATGGTTATCCAGCTACAGACCGTGTCGAATATGGTGGGCCATCCTGTATAAACCGTTATTTGTGAATATTTTTAATAGAAATATCTCAAAAAATTCAATATGAGTAAAAAGTTATAATAGTGCAAATGTTTTACAAGTAAAAACTAAAAAAGACAAATTTAGTTGTGGTGTAAGTCACTCCCCTGGGCGCAAAAATTTAAAATTTCAAATGTCTTTAACCCTCAGTGGCGCAACTAGCCGCTGGGTTTAGGAAAGCTTAGCCCTAGTTTATAGAGTATACAGGGTGACCCACCATATTCGACACGGTCTGTAGCTGGATAACCATGGGGTTTTTAAAAAAGTAAATACTGAAACATATACAGGTCGGATAAGGCCACAGTATAAAATTATTTTACTCTATACAGGATGTCTCAAAAAGTGTGACGTATCAAAGTTATATTTTTTAAATGGAACACCCTATATTTTATGACGGTTTTAGATTCTACATAAAAAATAATTTAAGTTTGTTTATAGTACCAAGTGTCTAATTTTATTCGTTTTTGTGATATTTGATTTTGTTTCAAAATGCAGGGGTGCAATTAAATTAATTTTATTTTAACGATATAAACTCCTTAAACTTTAAAATTTGTTACAAGATTAGGAAAAGTCTGCCTTATCATACGTAGGTCATATCGAGATTATAGATTATACAGGGTGATCAAAAATAATTTCAATTTTTTAGAAAGTCAAATTGCAATATCTCTCTTATTTTAAATGGAACACCCTGTATTTTTACACCACATGATGACAAACCAAATGCTCTTTCAAATGGTGTATAGGTTGCCTATACCTATCTTTTATACTTTTAAGTAAATTCCGTTTTAACATATTTTTATTCCAAATGTCTATTTAAATGTAAGTAGGCTGTGATATAGCTATGCCTGATTTACTAAGCCGTTATTGCAAAATGTAAATTTGTTGAAAAAAGCACAAAATTAAAAGATTTTGTATTATCTGCCACTATTTTTAAAATTCACAGAAAAAAAATCATTAGTTGCTTATAATGCTACTTCCAATAACACTTATTTCAGCTGAATGTGGTAATGATAAAACTTGTGTTTTTAAACAATCCTAATAACGCCTCTGGTCAGTTATGACGACATTCTGTGACCTATAACTCGTTTCTTCCATTATCCATAATCACTGTGTCAAATTTTTTAAAGCAACTATTAAGGTTATCAGATAGTTTCTCCTGGAATATTTTTCAGGATTAACTCTAGACTAAAGTAAACCATTTTTTTCACATCCTACCAGTATTATATCGCTGCTAACTTTAATTTAAATAAACATTTGGACTAAAAATTTATAAAAACAGATTTTACCAAAAAAGCATAAAAGATAGGTATAGGCAACCTATACACCATTTGAAAGAGTATTTTATTTGTCATCATGTGACGTAAAAAATACAGGGTGTTCCATTTAAAATAAAGAGAGATATGGCTATTTAATTTTCTGAAAAATTGAAATTACTTTTTAATCACACTGTACAATATTTGATCTTGATTTGACCTACGTATGATATGGCAGACTTTTTCTAATCTTGTTACACATTTTAAAGTTTAAAATGTTAAAAGTCTTAAAGTAAAATCAATTTAATTTTACCTCTCTGCATTTTTCAAAAAATCAAATATCACAAAAACGAATAAAATTAGACACTTAGTACTATAAACAAACTTGAGTTATTTTTAAAGTAGAATCTAAAACCGTCATAAAATATAGGGTGTTCTATTTAAAAAAATATAACTTTGATACGTCACACTTTTTTTTTGAGACAACCTGTATAGACTAAAATAATTTTATACAGTGGTCTTATCCGATCTGTATATGTTCCAGTACTTACTTGTTTTAAAAACCCATGGTTATCCAGCTACAGACCGTGTCGAATATGGTGAGCCACCCTGTATTTCCCAAAACACACTAAAATACTCTTTAAATGCTCTAAAAATTTTGGAGCGTTAGCTTCTGTTCTCTGAAGGGGCTAAGTTTCCCTGGCCCCTAATTGCTGCCCCTGTTACCTCTCTTTATCTGTGAATAATCTTTTTTTTTTTTTTTAACTTTACTGCCCTGTAGGTCATAGCCTAAACGTTTTAAAATGGCAAAAAAATTTTTAATACAAGGAACATACAATTTTTTTAAGGGGATGCCGTAGCACGTTAAATTAGCTAAAACGCGATTCGCTGCCATTTTTTAAATATTTGTTTTGAGAAAAGTTGTTCATAGAAAGTTTCTTAAAATGATCCAAAGATTATCGGAAAGTTAATTGATTTTTGGTAATGGTAATAATTAACACATTAAATTTCCCAAAATTACAAAACCGTAAAAATAACCAACTTTCCGATAATCTTTGATCATTTTAAGAAACTTTTCAATATACAACTTTTTCTCAAAACAAATATTTAAAAACGGCAGCGAATCGCGTGTTAGCTCATTTAACGTGCTACGGCATCCCCTTAAGATTTCCCTTGAAATTTATGTGAGGTCATTTGTATTTTTTTCTGAAGTACATCCGTTGAATTTTAAGTTTATAACTAAAAAATCAATCTTAGAAACATTAAATATTTATCGAGTTTTATCGTACTATGTGTCTTAAATTTTTTAATTAATAAAATAAATTAAATATTCAAAAAAGTGATTATTCGGTAATTTTTTTAATAATAATTTTATTTAATAAATTTGTTTTGGCGAAATATTACTAAACTTACTTTATAAAAAAAGAAAGCCTCCACACTTTAAAGGTGACAACACTAAACTAAACAATAGGTTGATAATGTGAAAAGCGCACCTATCCATATGTGTGATATTGATCATTTATTATACGAGGTATATCAAAACTTAAATTTATATATTTATGTACTTAATACTTGTACATTATTTGCTGGAAACACTGGATTCTACTCGCCTTTTAAATTAATTAAAAAGTTAATTAAAAATACCGCCTGGTTTATGATTTTAAAAACAATATTATTTAATTAAACATTAGAAATTTGGCAAAATTTACAAAACCATAATTTATTGAAGTTCTCGTCTCCGTTTTAATTCTGATAGTCTCACATACTTCGAACGTGTAATTTGTAAAAGTATCTAACCTTTAGTTCATTGTTAAAAATGTTCAAAATTCTTACCAATACATTTTACATGACAGGCAATACGGATTTCGTCACAAGAGATCTACAGCAGATCTTCTTTCCTTCGTTTCACACAACTGGAACAAGTCTCTTGAGTTTCTAGGTGAGTCTCAGATCGTTGCTCTTGATATATCTAAAGCTTTTGACCAAGTCTGGCATGACGCACTTCTCAATAAACTTCCCTCCTACGGTCTTCCAACTAAACTCTGCTCTTGGCTCTTGGCAGTTATCTTTCTAATCGACGTATATCAGTCATTGTTGATGGCCACTCTTCAAGCTTTCACGAAATTAATGCTGGAGTGCCACAGGGTTCAGTACTAGCATCAACTTTGTTTCTTCTTCACATCAACGACCTTCTTTCTTCCACAACCAATCCCATTCATAGTTATGCTGACGATAGTACCCTTTACTCCGCTTTTCAGGTTCCCAAACCAATCTCTCAACCCGACTTGGAAAGCAAACCCAGGGCGATGCAGATATTTCTTTCACTGGATCTCAATTTGATATTGGATTGGGACGCCAAAAATCTCGTTCAATTTAATGCATCCAAAACACGTGTTCCTTGTCGCGAAAAAATCATCAAACACTCATCCTTTGCTTATGAGTGGCCAGGTTTTGCAGAGCGGGGACACATTTAACCTTGTAGGCATCACATTTGAGAATAACCTTAACTGGCATAAACACATTGTATCTATAGTCACCGCGGCTTCAAAAAAGCTTGGATTTCTTTTCCGAGCCAAAAGTATTTTTCTCCTTCCCATTTATACACTTTGTATGTGTCCCAAATTCGACCCTCTCTGAAATATTGTTCTCATGTCTGGGGAATGGCATCTCCTACAACCCTCAGCATTCTGGATGCCATTCAAAGAAGGACTGTTCAGTCTTATTAATGATCCTTTACTTACTCAAAGACTTCCTTCTGTTGCCCATCGTCGAGCTGTGGGAGATCTTAACGCTCTTCTATAGATACTTTTACGGCTTCTGCTCCGACGAATTGTCCAGTTTAGTCTCTCCTCTTGCAGTTCACAACAGAGAAACTCGTGGTGCCGCGCGTATGCATCCCTATACAGTTCAATTGGACAGGCCCCGAACTTCCCATTTCGTTCGTTCTTTATCCCTAGAGTTTCTAGAATGTGGAACCTGCTGCCCGCGGAGGTCTTTCCTTCCCCCAAATCTTCAAGTATTTAAGTCCCGTGTCCACAAACTTCCTCTTACCCTGCTTAAGACACCCACGGTACGTTAGTATTTAGGCTTTCAGCCTTCGTGGATTGTCCAATGATAAAAAAATACAGGGTGTAAAAAAGGGTTGTCACAAGTGTCACAGCTAGTCCGTTCCTTTAGTATGGATGGTTCCATATCCTTTAGGTGTAAGTAATTTACAATACTTGATAGTAATTAATAATTCTGGTGGTAACCGGAGACCAAAACTGCTGTTAGAGTCGTCTTATCAAAATGAGAGAACAAGTTGTTATAAATATGAGGCCGCAATTTCTTCATTCTCACTATACATAATGTTAAAGGTGTAAAAAAATGTTTGTTGTAAATATCGTAAGTATACTTTGTCCAAATTGGCATTGAGAGTTAACAGTAGCTCTAACTTAACTAAATTTCATGGATCCAGTGGCGTTTCGAGCGGCACCAAAACGAATATATCAAACACAAAAAATGTACGCCACTAGCATTCCTGAATGGTGTAGCTTTTTGATTAAGAAATAATTTTTATGATCGGTTCAGTACTTCGGAAAATTAACTGCTACAAACAAACAAAGTTACAAACTTAAACTCTTTAATATTAGTATGGATTTACGTATTAAATTTGTGTTACTCTTTTATTATACCCCGTATAAATAACATACTTGATTAAATATGTAAAGAAAAAAAATCATTGATATTCTTAAGATGGCATTGTTATACATAATCCAAATAACGAAACAAGTTGGGCCCAGTTAATTTGGTAAAGAAATTAGCCATAACGCAACACTTATTTGTTTAATTTTTTTTATTATGTCATTCGGTTTTTTATTATTATAATTTTAAGTATTACGGATTATGGTAATAGTATAATCGCTCTGTATAATGCGATTTATTCGTACATAGGCGGAGTGTGACCGGCATATAAATGGAAAAATTTTCTCTTAATGGAACAACTTGCCTTTAGTCGAACTATTATTTAAAGGATATTTTTTTTATTGCATTGTTATTAATCATCATTGATAATACATATAGATTCACTATATCTCTTCTTTTAGTTATTTGCAAGGTATTAAAAAATATCAATTGAAGGGCAACAACGTTTTAACTGCCAAAAAGTTAAGTTTTGAGAAAAACAAAAAAAAACGATTTTTAAATTTTCTTTCAATTAAAAAAATTACAACAATTAGTTATGGGTATGTTATTGTATTTCGAATACAACATCTTATTATGAACTTTAAGAAGAAGTTCTGAATGTAGAAAAAAAATCCTAAAACAACGTTTTATATACATACCGGGTGTTGCTCCGTCGAGCGGGACATAGGGAATCCCATGTAAATTTTGAAGTGGTCCAATATTGGCTCCCCTAATAATTTTAGAAGAAAATATTATTAGGATTTTTTAAAGAGCATGAAAAGTTGTACCCATTGTACAAATTTCAGCTCTTCTCAGTCCGCCAGCTAAGAGATAAATGCTAAAATAAGTTACGAATCACCTATCTTCTTACGCGCCTTGTATTATTAGAAGTTTATAATTAAAATACTAGAAACAGTATTTAACCTCTTACTCTCAAGTTGTCAGATCAATGTCACATCATTTTTAAATAATGAACTACTTAAATCAAGAAAAATCACCATTATAAAATGGTTTTACCAGGGAAATAGTTATCGAAGAGTAGCGGACATGTTTGCAGCCTATTTTCCCAATAGGCCAATACCAAGTAAATCGACAATAGAACGGACGATAAAAAATTTGAAACTACAGGCACAGTAATCAATAATTGCAAATGTGTAGAAAGTCGACGTGATCTTTCGCCAAACGATTTTTTCTATGGGGACATTTAAAAACTAAGCTACCAATAAAAATATGAAAATTTAGTTACAGCTAAGAAATGCTATTTCTGCTGAATGTGCCAAAATATCGATGTAACAACTACCCAACGTAAGAAATGAGTTTTATAATCGTTTGGGTTATTGTCTGGCAGGATGATATTGAAGGAATATTTAAGCATTTGATTAAATCCTGATATTTTCGTCATAAATTGATTTCTAAATGTAGAAAAATTTGTTTTATTGTCTTGCGTAACTGTGAGTGCATGTGTTGAAATTAGCTGTAAACTAAAATAAAATGCGAGGATTTTTTTGAAATTCCCGGATAAAATAATTAGGTTTTGGCAATGACATTATAAATTAATGATCTAAATTGTCACTGATAAATCGACATGGTGTTTTTATTATTAATTTCTAGAGTACAGGGTGTATAATGAGATACTACGTTGCAGAAGTATTAAGCAGTTTACTCTTTACTGGTTGGTTGAAAAATACTCAAATTTTTATTTTGGGTGGAACTTACTCTGCTCTTCAATAAATCCTAATAGCATTTTTTTCTTAAATAATTAGGGGAGCCAATATTTGACTACTTCAAAATTTACATGGGATTCCCTGTATGTCCTGCTCGACGGAGCAACACCCGGTATACCTGGGCCCGTACTTTACGGAGGGGCCCGCGCGGGATGAGCAACGTAAATGAGGTTAAAAATAAATGCAAAGAATAAACATAGGTTTTTAGTAGTAAGGACTTTTTGCTCTTCAAATTTTTTCGGGTATTTTTTCATGTATTAAGAAGGGTCGTAACTTTTACTGGTACCAGGGCCTGACACGGATATCGGCGGCTCTGGGGTGATCATCTTAGGCCGTGTTTCCACGGGCCACTTTTGAAGTTGATATGGGCCACAAAAAGTGGTTCGACAAAAGCTATACGACAAATTAATTTTAGCATTGTTGGAAACGAAAATTCAAGTTGACGACAGTAGAACCATATAACAACTACTTTTTGTGGCCCATATCATCTTCAAAAGTGGTTGGTGTGTGGTCAGCTTGTAGTTTTGTTTCCAACAATGCTAAAAATTTTACCTCTTTTACACGGGCGCACTATGGGATAGAAATCCATTATTTTGGCCAAAAAGCAACTTTGAAATTTTAATTGCTCATGCTGTGTATTTCAAAGTAGATACTCCAAACTACATGTACGTAAAATTATAAAGGATATTGGGGTAATAAGAAACTTGAAAATGTATTTTAAGTAAACATAAATATACAACATTTAATCTACTTAGTTTATTATTAGCCTTGTTTACTAAAAAAGTAAAATATTTTAAATACTAAGAGCTATTGTTGTGTTTCCGATGCAGTCTCGCGAAGTCTCGCTACTTTTGTCAAAGATTTTTTTACCATTTTCTTTATCAGTTTTTGTACTTACAATTGCCTTCCTACTTTTTGCTACTTCTGAGGGTAAGGACAGATACAAGATTTTTTTTATAATTTACAACATTTTAAAATTTAATATGTTTTGTCCTACACTGTATATCCTAAAAGATAAAAGCATTCTGATGAAAGATATGGATTGTACAGAATCTACCCAACAAAACAGTGTTTTTATTTATTTTATACGTTAAATAATTAATAGTTTAAAAAACTAAAAAACACGCTTTTATATGCAACCGAACTAAAAATTAGAAAATAATTTTTCATTAAAAAAAATATTGTCATTTCATAGTAAAAGCGTGGGGTGCATTTTACTATTTTTCATAACTTTTCCATCATAGATATTTGCAAATATAATAATTATAACATTTAATATATTTATCACCCCACGCTTTTTACTATGAAATGACAATATTTTTTTTAATGAAAAATTATTTTCTAATTTTTAGTTCGGTTGCATATAAAAGCGTGTTTTTTAGTTTTTTAAACTATTAATTATTTTTCGTTTTTTAGTTTTTGCTACTCTTGACAAAATGGCGAAAAATTTTTTTAATGAACAAGAGTAGCAAATTTTAAAATTTTTCCAACAGATTGCAACTCACTAAAAAATTTCTTCTTCATTAAATAGCAAAGTTTGAAATTTTGCCAACAGATGGCAATCCAGGCAATGTTTGGACCGTTGCCAACATATTGCAACCCACTAAAAATTTCTTCTTCATTTAATAGCAAAGTTTGAAATGTTGCCAACAGATGGCAACCTAGGTGTTGTTTTTATAATATAATGGATTTTTTTCCTGGCGATCAAAAACAAGATAACGGGATACTGTTTGCAGATTATTGCATTGTCATGTTTCCTTAATACGTGTGCAAAGTTTCAAAGAAATCGAATAGCTGGAAGTTGGTTAAAATTAGGCTCAAAGATTCCGTTACATAGGCAGCCAGATGGATAGATAGATAGTTACAACCCAAGTTAATAAAAGCGTGTTAAAAATAAAAAAGTTGGGAAGATGTATCTCTATTACGCTTCTAAGAATAATTTAAAATTATTTTTCAAATTTGGATGGTCATATTTCCGAAACTAATTGAGAGAGACACATCAAATGTAGTATTTTTTTAAAGCATTTTAAAAGATTTTTTTGGTGGTGATATAATATTCAGGGTATTCCATTTAAAAAATCATACCTATTGTCGTACCCTGTATATCATATGAGATAATAATCATCGGATTACTGATTAGAATACTACCGAATTAACCAAACAAGCTGACATTTTAGTTTATTTTGTACAATAAAAATAATAATGTTAAGGGGGTGTAAATTTACAATAACATATAATAAGTTTTAGGTTTCCAAAAAGCATTTGTAATAATTTATCATATTTTTCCAGTAAAAAGCACATCATTTTGAGTTAGATAGGTAAGTTTCCGAATTTTGACCAAAAAAATTAATTTCTATCCCATAGAGGGGCGTTTTGACAACCACAATTAAAGTTCTGTCGCCGTCAGTCGCCGATCCTTTTGTGGCCCATAACAACTTCAAAATGTGGCATGTGGCCCGTGGAAACACGGCCTTAAGGTTGCGTTTTTCTTCTTAATAGTAAAAATCCTTAAAACTCGATCTTCGTGCATATTTTTCCTTAATTTAACTCCCAATACAAAACAATATTCACCGTGACACAATTTTTCTCGTGATAAGTGGAAAAAAGATACATCTATTAAAATTTAAAAAGGCGGATATTTAAATAACTTTTTGGCTTTTATTTAGTTTATGACTTAAAGAATTTATAAAGAAATTAAGGTCAATTCTAATCGACAATTATAAAATTAGTTGTATCTCTAAGGTTTAGTCTATTTAGGCCTTGTGAATATTTATTTTTAAGTTAGAATTTTGCATAAAATATGTAACTTCGTCCGAAATTACCATTTTCGTTTAAATATCGCTTGTATATAATAGTTTTTTAGTTGTGTTTATGTCTAGTTTTGTAAAAAAATGACACTGAATGAAATTATGTTGCTTGCAGCTGTATTGGGTAAGGATTATTAAAATAGGTTCAAAGTTTTTCCTGGTTCATGGGTAGTAGTTATTTGGGTAATAGTTCGATATAGCGGTTTTCGCTATTATAAGAGATTTTTGAAAATTCTTTTCAGGGCGTTTCTATAGGTCGATTATGACACAAATCTGTGTGCGCGTTTTCCAAAATCCATTTCTATAATTTATTATTAATAAAAACATATTACGGGACGGTGGAGTGAACAGGGGTGCTGGGTGGGGACGAAACAGTAGAAATCCTACATTAAACGCCCAAAAACAGTATTTCACAGTACACACCGCACTTTCTGTTTACAAAAATGTCCAAAAAATTGTTTAAAAAATTAAAAATAAATAATAGTACAACAATCCCGCCATGACTGTCACTGCATAAAAAAGAAGAGTTTGCAATAGAACTGTAAATGTCTTGCGATGTTGCCAAATAAAGTGAGAAAGTGTCAATAGCTTAAAAAAAAGGAAGATACAGGACAAAATTCATATGAAAATTAAGTTATTCCTTCTTCCTATTATAATTTGTAGAGAAAAAAGGTAAATACCTAAACATAAAGAAAGAGGCATTTCTACAAACAGTAACATTGTTTCTCATGGAAATGGCGGATAATCCCCGAAATGGGCTTGGTGTTAATTCTTCATAAGAAGTTTGGCAACGCTGCTTCTATCAAGACTGTCATTTTCATAATGACGAACTTCATGTTATCAGCTGACCAAAATGAATGCGTCTATATTCCTTCTTTAATTAATGGCGGACGACATATCTCATATGTGTGGATAGTTTTTCGAAAAATTTTATACTTTTCAAAATTAATTTATATTTTTTATGTGCCCCGAGTGCAGTGCATTAATGTTTTCTTGTGTTTGGCGTTGGATTTATACTGTTTCGTCCCCACCCAGCACCCCTTTTCACTCCACTGTTCTGTAAATATGTTTTTATTAATAATAAATTACAGAAATGGATTTTGGAAAACGCGCACACAGATTTGTGTGATAATCGACCTATAGAAACGCCCTGAAAAAGAATTTTTCAAAATCTCTTATAATAGCGGAAACCGCTATATAGAACTATTACCGTTATTTGTTTAACGTCCGTGGTGCCACTACCGCGTTATCTAAAAGATGCCGTAAAATGCATTATCTACATATTTCCAAAAATTGACACCCACGGTACTAGGGATTTAGACTTTATACAGTGTGTCCCAGGATGGGTGTTAGAGGGAGACAAATGGACCAAAAATTTTGGAATTTTTAAACGTCTTCTTGGAAAAACTGGTCGCATGGTCCATAACTAATAAATACAAAATTTTAATTTGATTGGTAATATACAGGGCGAGTTATAACTAAAAATATACAAAATGACCAAGAGTAAAGTAACGTATGTCCTAAAAGTTTTGGCACGCAATATTTATCGGTTTTTTTTAATGCTGCGCTTGAGAGTATTTGGGGCACTTACGTCTCTTTCGATATTTAAGACCATTCCTCCTCAATTCCAACGATATCGTACTCTTAGAAGATCTGTATTGCCTAGCCAGTCTCATCGTTGAAATATTGTAGATAATTCATATTTATGTCAAAGTTTAAAGTTAAAGAATTAAAGTAAAAAATATGTAAAATTGTTATTTTTTTTTTAAATTTTGCTTCCTCTTGCCCATTATTTAAATTGTAATGCGTCATGTAAAAATTGACAATAACATTTTTTTTACTCTCATGTTTTAATTTCAAATTTTGACATAAAATTCAATTCTCTACAACACTTCCTTGAACAATTTTGTTCTATTTTAAAAATAGAAGTAGTTACCCATATAACATTTTGTGCCGGCGTTGTACAATTAATTTACTGGCATTGCCAACACTCTTTAATGGCAAGGCATAGGCAAAAGGTATCAAAAAGACGCGAAAGTGGGCAATTGGCCGTTATTAGGCCACGTGTTGCAGATAAAGTGATGGCATTCGTCATTAATAAGTTATTGGCAAAAAAATGCGTTTAAGATGATGGCATCCATCATTAATAAGTTATTGGCAAAAAGATAATAAAAAGACACGAAAGTGGGCAAATGCAGATACTCCCAAGCACACACACTTATTAGGTAATGAATACATTTAATTATGTCTATTAAAAACTCTTTTCTAACGTAGCTAATTTTACCACCATTTTATTTTGATTCGCTCCAAAATATATAATAAACATTTTGTTTGACCTAATTTTTATTTGCATGATTTTTAACAATAAAATGTTATGAAAAGGCCATTTCCTTTAAATTATGTAAAAAAACATAAAATAATGTTGTTTAGCTGCCATTATAAATAAAAGAGATCAAAAAAATTGCTTTAATGTTAGTTAAATACCAATGTTAATAATATGGTTTAAAACGTATGAATATGCGTTGAAGGTTTGCCTTCAAAAATCCAATATTTATTTGCCTGCAACAAAAACGCGTGCTTTATTTAATCAGGATTGGTATGCCGCCATTTTTGTATGCTTGCCGGCAATTCGCCTGCATGTAAAATTTATTGGCAATTGAGTGTTTATTTAGGGTTAACTTTTTAATGCGTATAAGATGTTGGCATAATATTGCCACCAATTGCCAATGCTTTACCATCAATGCCAATATGAAAATGTACATTGCCGGCAAATAGTGTTTGCTGGGTCAATAAAAAACATCGATCTGATACGACGTGTATAGTTCTTCTCTTGTTTTTTTTTCGTCTAAAACAATCCTTATCAATTCTTTTAGCTCTAATTTTTAATAATAAAAAGGTATTTCTAATGTTAGTAATTATTTTTACAAATTTTAGTGACATGTTCATCTACTTTGGTACAGTCTTACAGCAGAGAAAAAGTGCAGGAAATTTATCCAGGATTCGGAATAGACTACATTTTATTTCCAGATGAAAATAATGAACCTCTTCTCGGTTATTTAACTATGGATAATAAAAGCAGAATATTAGGAAGAGATGAATCTAACTTGGATAAGGATATCAAATTTGACTATTATTCAAGGTAATTTAAAGAAAAAGTCAGTGAGTAATTATAACAACAAAAAGTCTAATAACACTGCTGGATCAAAAAAACAAACACAGAAAAATTAAATAAACTACCATATCGGTGGGTTTTTAACAAAACATTGTAAGCGACATTCGTCAATTTTACGTAAAACGATTTTTTCTTTTTATAGTGTTATTTTTAAGTAACTAACTTTTAAAAATAGCTCAATGTTTTGTTAAAAATCCATCGATATTTTTTTTTCTGGGCCAATTAAACTCTTCTGTTTCGGTTTCTAAGGTTTTCGACTTCACAGTAGATATAGGTGAAAAAACTTTTTATCTTCCAAAATTAACAAAAAAACTTGTGTTAATTACTCAAAATCAATTCTCTTGTTAGCTAAAAGTTAGTACATTCTGTTTTGCTAAAAGTTTTTTTTTATCTTTATGACATCTCACGAAGCCTTATGCCTAAATACCAGTGTACCGTGAGTGCCGGGTTACTGGATGTTTAACACAATATTATCGTGTTCCGTCAACGTTATCTAAGCACTGAAACATGCAATTATGCATTCCACAGCACCTTTAGATAACGCAGTAATGCCACCACGGACGTTATTTTTAAATAACTACTACCTAGAAAAAAGTTACTCTGTGTCCTAGTTTTTTATTTTAGTATAAATTTCAGTATTCCTGATAACCAGTTATCAGTTCCACCCAACAGAGAAACTCGTGGTTTTGCGCGTATGCATCTCTATACGGTCCAACTTGACAGGCCCCGAACTTCCCACTTTGTTCGTTCTCTTATCCCTAGAGTTTCTAGATTGTGAAACCTGCTGCCCTCGGAGGTCTTTCCTTCCCCCCAAATCTTCAAGTATTTAAGTTCCGTGTCAACAAACTCCCACTTACCTCGCTTAAGACACCCACGGTACGTTAGTATTTTTTCCTAAATTTGAAGCCTGTAACAAGACTAAGACATGCTTCCTCTGTTTTAGGCAACTTCCAAATGGAACTTTAATAACAACATTAAGCGACTTGTCAAAATATGTCGACATTTCTAAGGCAACCAAAATTATTACTCACGGATGGATGTCTGGTGGTAAAAAGGATTCTTCTATTAAAACTAAAAACGCTTTTTACATAGGTAAGAGATAATTTAATTTTTCTTTAACTATATAGAGCAGAAGATTAGGTATACAGGAGCGCATTCAGATTCGACAAAATTGGGGTAAACTTTACCCCAACCTTGACCTTTGCAAACGAATTTGTTCCTTATGTTTAGGTTTTGATAAGGTCTTGCTTATTGGGCATGTCTTCATGTGCGCATGTCGGGCCTTTACCGGGCGTCGATTCTGAATGCGCCCATGATGTCAAACGGTCACATTGACATTTAGAGTTGTCATCGATATGTCAAAAAATAAAGACCCTTGCTTATATGCTATCGTTCTAAATTTCATCAGAATATACCAAACGGATCAGATTTAAACTAGTATCTCTTGATATTGTTTCTGTTTATATACTATATACTAATATACCTAAAATCTTTTGTATCAATTAATTGAAGAAAAATTGAAGTTGCTATTGAAATAGGGAATAGCTATTTAACAAACAAGGATATCAGAGTCAAGATCGTTTGACTAGGTAAGGTTGCCTCATTACGTCACATATGTACCGCACTGCTGGTTCCTTGGCGCCAACAAGGATGTCTAGACGGATAATACTATGAGGGCGAAAGAGCGCGATATACAATATTTAAAAATCATCTAGAATAATCAGTGTTAAATAATAATTTATTAAAAGGAAATAAAGAAATTACGGTAACAACTGGAATTAACAGTATTTAAAAGTATTTCTTTACAACTACAAAAACGCAAACTACACTGTTAAAAACTTCATTAAATAATGAGCAAAATACATATGTGACGTATGGTCCGCCATGTTGCAAGGCTTACGAGGCAACCTTACCTAGTCAAACGATCTTGTATCAGAGTGGCTTTCCAGTGACGCAAATAGAGCGCTCCCGAGTAGCTCAGGAGCATTTCGTTCTACTTTATGGCGTTCCAGTGACGGAAAGTGTTATGCACCTGAGCTACTCCGTTTTTCTTTCCCCTTGCCCCTCATGCACCAACCCCTCTTTTGGTTTTTGTGCTTCAAACGTGTTTTTTTATGGTTAAGGATTGATTTTTTAAAATTATTTATTTTAAAAGGAATTAGATATTAAAAAGAGATTATTATTATAAAGCCAAGAAAGGGTAAAAACAACAAAATTGTAAAATTTCTTAAAGTATCTCTCCTTCCTTGTCTAAGGATGCGTTCCAGTGACTAACTTTTTAGAGCAGTTCAAGAGCTTCAAGCTCTGGAGCGTGACGCACAAAAATTTTCGTCACTGGAAAGCAACCCTGGAATAGTAGTAGGGGAGCCCCAAGATCGTTTGACTAGGTAAGGTTGCCTCGTAAGCCTTGCAACATGGCGGACCATACGTCACATATGTATTTTGCTCATTATTTAATGAAGTTTTTAACAGTGTAGTTTGTGTTTTTTGTCAATATTAAAGAAATACTTTTAAATACTGTTAATTCCAGTTGTTACCGTAACTTCTTTATTTCCTATTAATAAATTATTTAACAATGATTACTCTAGCTGATTTTTAAATATTGTATAGCGCGCTCTTTCGCCCTCATAGTATTATCCGTCTAGACATCCTTGTTTGCTATGTTGACGCCAAGGAATCAGCGCAGTGCGGTACATATGTGACGTAATGAGGCAACCTTACCTAGTCAAACGATCTTGGGGGAGTCCACGATGCTAAATGGGGATTTACTCGAGCGTCATAGAGACCTATTGGGTTGCAAAGCTTAGATGATAAAAGAAAAAATGTCATATAATTTATACCTTTTTATCGGTAGGCAAAGCGGGTATAGTTTTTTAAATATGTCAAAAGAATGCTTGTTATTTCGGCTTGTAGAAATTATTTAAATCGTATCGGATTATATATGTTTTGTTATTCTTAAATTATTTCCTTTAAAATAAAACAAAAGCCATGCTTCAGAATGTCAAAATGACGTTTTATTTTTAAACTTTGTAGCCCCTTGCTTTTCTTTACTGTCACTCTCAAATTATCAGATTAGTGTAATATACACTGTTTAGCATGTAATTAACTCACCCTATCATAATCTGATGCGCTCGAAAATTTGTGATGGATATATTTTTGTCTTTATGATCGCCCCTGTATATGGGGCTCATATTTGGTGGAGGTATTTAATCGGGTACAAGATATTCTCCGGTATTTTAATCTGCCTGCTGTAGTAAATCCCGAAATTCCCTCGTGGGCTCGCCTACCATAGAGGATAATTGACAAGCGAGGTAGTTAGTGAGGGAAATATGGAAAAATTAACATTTCCAACTTTTTGTTCTTAGATACGATGCAAACGTTTTGGTTATGGATTGGAGCGAGATATCTGGAAATCCGTTTTATCCTATTCCAATGGCGAGGACTCCAGAAGTTGGCAAGCACTATGGAAAATACTTAAATTATTTAATAGATGTAGTTGGGGTAAATCCAAAAGATATCCATTTAGTAGGGCATAGTCTGGGAGCGCATGTGTCTGGATTTGCTGGAAGGGAGGTCAAAAAGGAAAAGTTGGAAGAATAACAGGTAATATAAAAATGCATTTTTACGGGAATCTCGTAAAAGTTATGTCATTTGTTTTAACAGCCCATAAAATTTGTAAGGAGAAGTTAATTTACTAAAAATCATTTATACAAGGTGATTAAAAATCCCTTACGAAGCTTAAGGCCTCGGCTACGATAACAAGCGGAAGCTGCGAGCGGAGAGTGTCAAATCTCTGTACTGGTGGCCGGTACTGGCTACGATATTTTGTGAAAAACAGCGTTTTGAAACCAGTTTACATACCTTAGAAACGCTTCGCTAATAATATTTTCCTACGACCACATGTGAAAATAGTAAATAGCACACTGTTTTCATGCATAGAAAATGCCTTATATCACACTAGTGTTGCAAAGTACTTTACAACACTAGTGTTGCAAAGTATTATATAAAACTGTCATCGCTGTCATTGTTATTTAAAATAAATTTGGAGTTATCAGGCTGTTAATGGGATTTACATTGAAAAAGCCATGCAAGGACCTTTTTAATTCTAAAATGATAAAAAGCTACTAGGTAAGTGATTTTTAATATAAAAATATTGTTAAACAGTATAATATATCGCAGTAAGGAAAAGTATATATCACCCTAGTGATGCAAAGTTTTAAATTGTTTTCTTATTTTTTCTGTGAAGACAAACAATTATTATTGTTTTTGTGGTAAATAACTTGTGGTCGTATGAAAAATAGTGTACATTACTTGTGTGAAAATCACTTTCTTACACTCGTGGTTTGTCGACTCGGCTGACGCTCGTGCAACAATATTAACACTCGTGTGAAATAAGTCAGTTTCCACCCTTGTAATGTCAACGATCCATGAATTGATCATTGGTAATATACTATTGTTCGTTTGAAGCAGCAGTGGCAGGGCTCACGTATATTGCATGTGCCTGATTTAAAAATACATTTTTTTTATGCTAACATAAAACCTAAAGGCAGAGCTCTCACACCCTCCGCTCCCCGCTCGCTGCTTGGTATTCTAGAATTCTAGCTGTAGCTTTAAGGCGGTGATTCTGCATGATAAAATAATGGTAAAGCTTTCTTTATAAAAATTTGTTTCAAAATGTCATTGGTTTTCGAGTCAGAAACCCTCAAAGTTTAGTTTTTCTAATGCTAGTTCTTAAAAAATTGTTTGCTTATAATCAAAAACCGATATGAAGAATTTACATAAGTCTAAGATCCGAATAGAAAACGATCTGCACCCACCTGTTTACCGAATAAAAACTATTTTATTTCTATTCTATTTCTATTTTTTTCTTGGTTTTGGTCCCTTCAGGTCCAATCCACCACTCTTCCCCTTCCGGACTATGCTTCCCAGGGCTTCGTCCGCGGAAAATCTGGATAATCGAGCTCGTAGATCCCAGAAATTCCAAAAGAAAACAAAATTATTCTACAATCGATGCAATGCATAAATTGTCGGCTGTCAAACCAAGATCTGCTACTGGTGTTACGGATAACCTTCACTTTCACTACTGAAAGTTCCCATGGCACGCCCATCTATTTCCCGCCATTTGAGAAATACCTCGTGTTCACCACCAAACAGGATACCATCAGCTTATATGAATCTTCGCTCACAGCGCTTAGATCCAGAAGAAAGATGCCGTCAATTTAGCGTGAATCTTTCCTTGATCCCCGAAGGTAAAAAACGTTCATACGACACCTCTAGCCGCCACTCCGGGAAGAACTTTGTAGTCCTCTATACACGTCCGCACTGTCCGGACGTCAAACAAAGAGTTCCAAAAACTATTTTATAATAAATATAGTATTTAAACAAAGGGATTCCTACGGGTTGCCTAAAAATTATGGTCATGGCTATATTTAAATTAAAAAAATAACCTCAAAATTTTTAACACACCCTGTGTAATGGCAACCTCTGTATTTTTGAATACCTTATGAGGCTAGTTAATAAAATATGTATTTTTAAATAATACAGATTGTAGCAAAAAAAAACTTTTAAAATTTTAAAATTTAAACACTTTTCCATGACCTTATTTTTAAAATTGGAGAGAAAAAATGTAGTGATATATTAGTACTTTCTTGTAGAGTAAAGGTAAAAAAATAAAAATTACGATGATAAAGGGTGTGTCACAAAATTTTGAGTTATTTTTTTAATTTAAATATAGCCTTGTCCATAATTTTTAAGTCAACCCTGTAAGCAATACCTTTGTATTAATTAACATATTTAATATAAAATAGTTTTTATTCGGTAAACAGATGGGTGCAAGTTGCTTCCTATTCGGATCTTAGATTACATGGATTGTGTACCGCTACAAGATTCTTTTTCTACCTTAGAAATTGTTTTTTACGTGACAACGTTTTATAATTCAATGGAGCCGGCTGGACGCACCAAAAAACATGCCTCATGTGCCGTTACCTCGCACGTTCCATTTAAGGCTTGAAGTGCAAGTGAGAGCGCGGAACGAGCGACAAAGAGGCACAATCTTTGTGTTCAGCAGCGTTCGACATCTGTTTTTCTCCTATTTGAGTGAGCGTGCAGTGAAAAGTGAAAGTGGTGTCAATTGTTTATAGCAACAATAAAGGTAATGATTCTTTCGACGTTGTCACGTTCAACTACCCATATAACATTTTTGCCGGCGTTGTACATTTAATTTACCGGCTTTGCCAACACTATTTAATGGCAAGGCATTGGCAAAAAGGTATCAAAAAGACGAATCGACAAAAATGAGAAAAAAGGCAGGAAAACTTTATCAATAAAAAAATGACATAATATAAATTTTTATATCGTAACAATAAACCACAAAAATAAATAAAAAGTATGTAATAAAATTTAAAAAAGATAGTAAATCAAAAGAAAACACTTTAAAATAGTAAGTATTTAAGGGACACTTACACTAAATTTTCAGATCCAAAACATAGGGAGAAATATTTTAAAGGAGTTAAATGTAAAAAAAAACTATTAAATATATATAATTGTTTTTATTAACACGTCTTTAAAACTTTTAATAGGGCAACTCCCTGATTTCATATAACTTTTTTAGGTAACTACAAATTTAAAAGGTTTTAAACAAAATGTTTACAGCTCCTAACAGTCTACTTGAATAACACGCCTTCTTGACTAGCCATCATCAATTAATTACACAACACACACTAATTAGGTAATGAATACACTTATTTATGTCTACTAAAAACTCTTTTCTTTAAAAAAGAAACTAAAAAGCTAGAAAACCACGTAGAAAACATTTGCACAAAGCGGCCAAACAAAAGCAAGGTTGCCTCATCTGTCAAATTATCAAATCTTGTATTTTGGCTAAGCGGGAAATTTGAATTTATCACCTTCGGTCGAAATCGTCGAAATTAACCTAGCTAATTTTTATTCTCTTAAAAATACATAATAAACATTTTGTTTGACTTA
Source organism: Listronotus bonariensis (assembly GCA_014170235.1). NCBI lineage: Eukaryota > Metazoa > Arthropoda > Insecta > Coleoptera > Curculionidae > Listronotus > Listronotus bonariensis. Next base: position 57,369 of record JACEGR010002834.1, read on the forward strand.
ATTTTTATTTGCATGATTTGTATCAATAAAATGTTAGGAAAAGGCCATTTCCTTTAAATTATGTAAAAAAACATAAAATAATGTTGTTTAGCCGCCATTATAAATAAAACAGATCAAAAAAATTGTTCGAATGTTAGTTAAATACCAATGTTAATAATATGGTTTAAAAGTATAAATATGCGTTAAAGGTTTGCCTTCAAAAATCCAATATTTATTTGCCTGCAACAAAAAGGCATGTTTTATTTAATCAGGATTGGTATGCCGCCATATTTGTATGCTTGCCGGCAATTCGCCTGCATGTAAAATTTATTGGTAATTGAGTGTTTATTTAGGGTTAACTTTTTAATGCGTATTAGATGTTGGCATAATATTGCCACCAATTGCCAATGCTTTACCATCAATGCCAATATGAAAAATGTATATTGCCGGCAAATAGTGTTTGCTGGGTATCGTGAGTAAACCGACTTTGCAGACAACCGACAAACTTTTGAGTTTTAATAGCTATTCTATTTTTTATTTTTTTTTAAAGACTGTCTTTTTAGGTCTGGATCCGGCATTACCTGGATTTGATATGGGTATAATTCCCTCAGGAACACTGAGCAAAAGCGATGCCACATTTGTAGATGTTATTCATACTTGTGCTGGATTTCTAGGATACAAAACACCTCTAGGACATGCTGATTTTTATCCAAATGGTGGGGGACCACCTCAACCTGGATGTAATGTGTTACAGGTAAATAAACTAAAGATTTAAATTGTGTGAAATTTTAATATTTCCTAGAAGTAAATTTATTATATAGGTTTAATAAATAATAGCTTAAAAAAACTAAAAAAACACGCTTTTATATGCAACCGAACTAAAAATTAGAAAATAATTTTTCATTACAAAGAGTTTGTATTACAGTAATAAAAGGTCAAACAATGAATCATAATTATATACCTCAAAATAGAATTATAATAAAATTTAAGATAATAACAGAATAATTCACTTCAGAATAAAAGCGTGGGGTGCATTTTACTATTTTTTCATAACTTTTCCCTCATAGATATTTACAAATGAAATAATTATAACATTTAATATATTAAGCAGCCCACGCTTTTTATTCTGAAGTGAATTATTCTGTTATTATCTTAAATTTTATTATAATTCTATTTTGAGGTATATAATTATGATTCATTGTTTGACCTTTTATTACTGTAATACAAACTCTTTGTAATGAAAAATTATTTTCTAATTTTTAGTTCGGTTGCATATAAAAGCGTGTTTTTTAGTTTTTTTAAACTATTATTTATTTTTCATTTTTAGTTCGATATATCAATTAGTTTTCTGCGGACATGTGATATTGAAATGTTTCACGAACTATTTCGTAATCTAATCATTTCATTTAAAGCTTCACTGTTGCATGGGGTTTCAAAACGCAACTACTCCGAACAAGTTTCTGTCAGCCTTATGCTGAGAGTACGTCGGAAACTGCACACATGCGCAGATCGCGCACTAGCTCTTTCTCTGTTACTCTCCTACAGAAAATCTATAAAGGAATTTATTTATCCTGGCGATCCTAATCAGGATAACGGGATACTGTTTGCAGATTATTGCATTGTCATGGGTCCTTGATACGTGTGCAAAGTTTCAAAGAAATCGAATCGCTGGAAGTTGGTGAAAATTAAGCTTAAAAATTCCGTTACATACATACATACATACATACATACATACATACATACATACATACAACCCAGTTAATAAAAGCGTGTTAAAAGAGCTATAACCAAAGATTTATGAAGTAATTTAAATTAAAATTGTGGTAAATTTTAAATATAATAACTTTTAGTTTATTGAAGCCTGCAGCCATGGCTTATCCTGGAAAATTTTCGCCAGTTCACTTTTAAGCAAGACACCCTATATCGCAACCAAATGCTCGACGTTAGATGAGGCTGAAAAAAAGAAAAAATGCACTGGAAACGAAGTACCTTTTGGTGATCAAACTCCCACGGATGCAAGAGGAATTTTCTACAGTCAAATTCTAGGTGACAAATTAATTTATAGGTGATGAAAGGTACAATAAAGTATAAGAAATAATATTTTAAAGACTTTTATTGACCTTATACACGATAAGGTGTTAAAGCATTATAGTCAGTACTGTTCCTGGGTTTTCTGTCACACTGTTTAGCATGTAATTAACTCACCCTATTTTAATCTGACGCGCTCGAAAATTTCTGATGGATATATTTTTGTATTTTGCGATCTTCCCTGTATACGGGGCTCATATTTGGTGGGGGTACTTAACCGGGTACAAGGTATTCTTCGGTATATTAATCTGCCGCGCTGTAGTAAATCCATAGAGACATTTTGCACCTCTTAAAATAACAGACGTTTTTTGGCCTCCTTATGGTTATCGTTATTAAACATAACGATTACGGCAGCAGTTTTAGACAGAGATTTTGCAGCCTCTTTTAAGAAATATATCTTGCGTCTGCGCTTTCGACACATAACCTTATTTTTGCCTGTGGTTCACCAATTTTAAAGTTAATGAAAAATCAGTATTTACTTTTATTCTTCATAAGATATAAATTGATATTTAAATATATGCCAACACTTCTGTTGATTTCGTTTTTAAAGTAGATGCAAACAATACAGTATAAGCAAAACACAAAAAGTAAGGTTAGGTTTGGTAGTAGAATAAAGAGCAAGTGTGCCAGATTGTAACATCTAAATTAATTACTGATTTAGAATATCCGTAAAAGTGCAAGTCAGTTTTAATTAATTAATAGTTAACACTATTTGATTTTTATTACTGCTATAGATTTTTCGCTAATTAAAGCCTATGTATAAATTATATTTTAATTAATACGGCATTAAAATTTTAACCTTTTAAATAATTGATATTAAAATTTCTACAATCCGGCAACCACGCAGTTTAACAATAACGATAATGATAAGCTCTTCGGTATTCATCCGTAATTAAAGGAGTCCGGTATGGTTAATAACGATAACGGATCATGTTTGCGTTACTGCGCAGTCTCAGAATAACGTTAACCACAACGGAATTGCAAAATAAGGGGTGCAAAATGTCTCTAATAATACCATTAGTAGTCGGTGTTAGGATAAAAACTTTTTATATATTTTTTTATCTTTGGACAAACTACGAAGGCTAAAAGCCTAAAAACTAACGTACCGTGGGTGTCTTAAGCGAGATAAGAGGGAGTTTGTTGACACGGGACTTAAATACTTGAAGATTTGGGGGGAAAGGAAAGACCTCCGCGGGCAGCAGGTTCCACATTCTAGAAACCCTAGTGATAAAAGAACGAACAAAGTGGGAAGTTCGGGGCTTGTCCAGTTGGACCGTATAGGGATGCATCCGCGCGGCACCACGAGTTTCTCTGGTGGGAACCGTGAGTGGAGGAACTATACTGGACAATCCTTCAGAGCAGAAGCCATGGAAGTACCTATAAAAAGCGAAAAATCCCCACAGCCTGACGATGGGCGGAAGAGGGAAGCCTTTCTGTAAGTAAAGGATCATTAATGAGACAAATAGCTCTTCTTTGAATGGAATCAAGAATGCTTAGGGTTGTTGGGGACGCCATGCCCCAGATATGAGAACAATATTCCAAGGGAGGTCGAATTTAGGACACATATAAAGTGTATAAATTAGAAGGGCAAAAATACTTTTGGCTCGAAAGAGAAATCCAAGCTTTTTGAAGCTGCCGTGGCTATAGATATAATGTGTTTATGCCAGTTAAGGTTACTTTCAAATGTGACGCCCACAAGATTGAAGGTGTCTTTGCTCTGTAAAACTTGGACACTTATAAGTAGAGGATGAGTATTTGGTGACTCTTTTCGCGACAAGGAACATGATTGTGTTTTGGATGCGTTAAAATGGACGAGATTTTTTTAAGATTTTTTTTATCCCCAAATGATAAGAAAATTGTACTGTATTGTCTTTACGACTGATTAATTTTTGGATTGGTCGTACCTGTGGGCTAAAGTCTATGCAACTTGTTGCACCGATTGTCCGAAATACTGTCTATTACAACTTGTGGGCCGTTTTTAGAAAGATGCGTCGATTTGTAATTTTATTTGCTCCTTTTCCCATAAAAAAATTGTTAATACAGAATTTTCCAAATTTAAGATATAAGCTATTTCCATATATTTTTTAAAATAATATCCCAAATTTTACCAAAAAACATTTTTTAGGGCATATTGTGTCGTTTGTAAATGAAACGTTGACACATTTAAGTACCAAACGGAAATAATTTAAAAAATATATTAAGTTTTTTTAAGCGCAAAACTGGGACGTTTTTGGACATATTCTTAAGAGGATAAGTTAGAAGGTTTCTTTATACTAAACGCTTTATTAAAAACAAAAATGACTTTATTTAAAAAAAAACAAAAATAAATTAAAGCATAAATAATTAGCAATAACCATCTAATTCACTTCTTTTTATCAAAATCCCTTCCCAAATCCTGAAAAGCTTCAATTTCATTCGCAAAAATGTCATTCTCAAACCTCAAGTGACTTTTGAAATTTTCTTCCATTACTTGTTTAAACATGTCGTACTCATCCATGGTGGATGGATCGACAATCTCTTGATAATATCTTTCTACCATTGGTGCTTCCACTTGATTATTTACCATAGTAGCAATGTTGTTTAAGATATTTTCTTGGTAATGAGATGGGTTAGGTTGTTTTATTCTGTTGTAACTGAAACTGGTGTTATACTGGCCAAGGGCGAATGGTGGAAAAGAACTTGTAATGACCTAAAAAATATGTGTATTTAAATCAGAGTATTGGAATACGTGTCAAAAATGCATACATTAAACAAAAACAAATCGTCTGTCTAACCCCGTATAATTTCGATTTAATAAACAGCCATTTCCATTCGAGTCAAAACATCAGTTAATTTAATTGCCAAAATATCATAGATATTGTGACAACCGTTTACAACTTATTAATACGTAGGGTGTTCAAAAAGTTGTGAGATATACGTACATTTATTTGATTTTTTCAAAATAATTTCCACCATATTGAATACACTTTTCCATTCTAACAAACGAATTACTGAAACTAGCTTTCCACTTTTCATTTGAAATTTTAGCGCATATTTTATCCCAGGCCTCCAGTAGCGCGTCTTCAGTTTTAAACTTTTGTTCTTTCACTTGGCTCTTGACAAAGGAAACAACCCAAAGTCACACGGCACCAAGGTATAGGGCGGATGTTCCAAAAGTTTTAAGCCTGCATCTGTCAAAAATTAACTGGTAAGTTCAGCTCGATGCGGTGGGGCATTGTCATGATGAAGGTACCAGCTAGCGAGTTGCGAGAGGGTGAATCACTCTTAACTTTTCTATAAGTTTTGAAAGGCATACTGTAGTGTACCAGAGAGCATTTACGGTCTTCTGTTCTCGGAGCACAACACGTTCAATTATTCTTCTTGAACCAAAGAAAACAACTATCATTATTTTTTTACAGATCTTGATTTGCTAACTTCGGTCGGAGTTTCTTTACCTTCGAAAACTCATATCTTGTTCTGTTGTTTAGTTGGTACGTCGTATTAATAAAGATAAGTTTCATCTCCCGTGACGATCGACACTATGTCTTTAGATTTACCCTCCTGGAATTTGGACATCAATTTTTACACCAATTCACTCTTTGTGTCTGCTGCTCGGGAGGTAACTTGTGTGGAACCCAAAGAGTACAACTTTTTCTAAAACCCAAGTGCTCATGTATGATCGTGTGTAATGTTGCTAAACTAATGTTCAATGTCTCTTCTAACTGTCGATAGGTAATTCGTCGGTTTGTTTTTATAGCTTTTTGGACGGCAGATATGATTTCTGGGGTAACTACTTCACACGGTCAACCTGAACGTGAGGCGTCTTCAAGCAAAAACGAGCCCAGCTGAAATTGTTTGTACCATCTGTATATGGTCGCACGAGATGGACAGTCGTCACCAAGTATAGGTTTCATTTCTTCTAAACACTGTTCTTGAGATAACCCACGTGAAAAGTTGTATTTTAAAATTGCACGGCACTCGATAGTCGTCCACGACGCCATTGCGCTAAAATCGCTGGACACGAACTGGCGCAAAACTGATAGTTTACTAATAACTATGTAGGACTACGACATGTCATGACATGAACAAACAAAAAACATCAATGTAACTTTCCTGCACCATTTAGTTAGAAAATATCTCAAAACTTACTGAACGCCCTACGTACAATACATATCTATATTTTTTTAATTCTAACTTTAACCCTTAAGTAGGCGCGCGGGGTTTAATTGACCCCCAGAGTTGTCATTTTTGTAATAACTTTGAGATTTTTCACAAGTAGAAACAAATCTTTAGGTACCTTCCTAAAACCTCATAGGTATATGCTAATAACAAAAAAATAACACCATTCATTCAAAAAATTTAAGTTTTTGCGCTTGGGGGTCAATTGACCCCAGTATGTATATTGAGTTGCGGAACGTTCAGGGAGTCAGAACAAATGTATTATTTGTCCCTGACAAAAAACCATACCACATCAAACTTTTGTTTGAAATGAAAAGAGCCATAATGTGCAAATAAAAACAATTTGTGAGCAGTACCTACCTCTAAGACAACAAGAACGAAAAAATTCAGAATAAACTCCCTCTCCATTTGGTATTATAAATATTTTATATATTTTTTCTCAAGGAGAATTACGTTTTTTAGTTTTATTTATGTTTTTATGCAAAATGTGAAAATTCTGTTAGAAATTAATGTAATGAAAAAGATTACACAATTTTTTTATTATAATAATAGGGGTCTAGCCAGAATAACCATTTTGGGGGACATATAATTAATTTTTATTAATTTATGTGAACTTAGGCAAAGTGTAAAGGGTACTAATTAATAATGAAATTGAGTTTTTGCTTTTCTCGTATTGCCGTCCCATAATCAGCTTTTGAAAAAATAATGACAGTGACTTCAAATAAAATTACATTTAAATATTTTTATCCAACACTTACATATAATATCTACATAATTGATCAGATTTTGAGGATATAAAGTGTACTATAAGTCACTAGTGAGCTAAAGTACCCTTTAGCTCACTAGTGAATTATAGACAAACCCGTAGTTACCAACAAAATGCATTACAACCAAACAAGCTTGCTTTCCAAAAATACAAAATTTTGTTGCTGGTGTTGACAATGACAAGTAACAAATAATGGATGACGTTTTCAAATTATTTTCGATATTAAAAACGATTTATACAAAAGTGTTGGATAAAATTTTGTATTAGTCACGTGAGTTATTACATATAAGTCACTTAAGAAAATTACCTTAAACATTTCTTGCGTGACTTATATGTAATATAACTCACTTATCTAATAAATAACTATAATACAAGTATTTTTTCCTGGGCAACTTATTCATATAATTATTAATAGATTAAAAGGAAATGCTCCCAACTAAAAATAAAATTTAGCAGTTTACAAAAAAAAAATAAAGATAAAGTAATTATCCGATGTTTACGATTGAGGGTCAATTTGACCCCCACGCGCCCAGTTACGTAACAAAAAGGCACACGCCTACTTAAGGGTTAAAGGTTAACAGCTTCGTAATGAAATGCGCTATATGTTTTTTAATAAAGTAATAACATTTTCTTGGATCACTCTATCAGCCCTATCATTTACTATATGAACTTTACGGACACCCTGTATAAATATTGTGTTTCATAATAAGATGCCAGGTGCTTAGGGGTATCATAGTCTCTGGGTCAGTAATGGCCTTCATGATAATAAGTTCATTTTAACGAGTCTACCACGAATATTTATACCGCCACATATGGAAGAGGCGCTTTAACCCAGCCTGTCAATGTCAAATGTTTCGGTTGTCGGATAGGAGAACGCATCACTTTTTTGTTGAACAAGTTTATCACAATGTTTTACATGCAATTTTTAAACATTGTGCCAAAAATCGTAAGGGTTAAAAAGTAACGTAACCCGCCAGTCCGATAACCGAAATATGTGTTTGATTCTTATGGTTTCAGGATTCCCTTACCATTTTGGCAAAATGTGTTAAAAATTGCATATAAAACATTGTGGTAAACTTGTTTGATAAAAAAGTTAAGCGTGCGCCCAGTCCGACACCCGAAACATTTGACATTGACAGGCTGGGTTAAAGGGCCTCTTTCATATGTGCAGATTCGTCAAAAGTAACCCCTAAAAAGGTTAAAAAAATATTTTTATAACTGCCATTTACTTCTAAGCAAATTTAATATTTAAATTTTTGACGCATATTCTTCCGTACCAATAATAGGGTGCACTTCTCTTCATGGCCATATTGCTATAGGGTATCTTTTTTAAATAAAAGATGCATTTTTATTGTTTTGAAGATCCTCTTGTTAAAAGTGGTTTAAAAGTAAGGTAAAAAATTGGAAGGAACATGTAAAAATAAGCAAGTAATAGAAGCATCCGAGAAGTTATTTAATAGCTTTGTTCGCGGGTTTGATTCTGAACCGGTTCTGGGACTATTCGCATGCGCAGTGAAAAAGCAGCGTTCGCGGTTAGTAAAATCCTGAATTTTTAGTAACAGTTCTGTGTTCGCGGGTTACAATGGAATCAGGTCGTTACCGGTTCGTAACCTGATTTGCAGTCCTGGGATTTTTGTTGGAACTAAAAGTTCAGTTCGGAATTTCATGCGCATTGTCGACATGGTCAGCCGTTTTCTGTTTTTGTGGTACAGAAATAAACCGTTGTATTACAGTTTATTTGTTTCCGTCACTTTTTATGCGGGTTAATATACCTGTTGAATATTTTTTTTTAATATTTTTGTGATTCTGAGCGTATATAAACAAAGGATTTTTAATTGTATTTCGTATGAATGTATGTATGTAATAAAATAAATAAAGATTTAATTAAAAAATATAAAAATATAGACAATATTACAAAATTTTACCATTTCTTGTTGTTTGAATTTTATCTTTAGTTAAATACATATACTTATGTTAAAAACGAGAGGACGCAGGGAATCCCTCGTCTTCCGACGAGACACCTCGAGTGGCTTTCGACAATATAACAATTTACCTTTTTGTTTGAATTTAAATTACAATTTAAAATATGTCTTATTCTGAGAAAAAAACAAGATAATTTTTATAAGTTGTTATATATATATATATATATATATATATATATATATATATAAATATATATATATATATATATATATATATATATATATATATATATATATATATTTATATATATATATATATATATATATATATATATATATATATATATATATATATATATATATATATATATATATATATATATATATATATATATATATATATATGGAAACCAAAAACTATTGTTTATATTTTGTTTTTTTTTATGTTTAAAGCACCATTTTTTTAATAGGTTCGCTCTTAAATTTTCGGTACCAAAAAATCTCTGTTAACTTTGCTACTATAAATTTTGAAAACTTATCTTACCATATAAGTGCCAAATGCATTCCTGTCAACATTATTTCCCAATGGAATCTGCATTTCGTTGGGAGGACATCGACCAGCTAGATAGTCGAAATAGCTAGAGCAAGCCCATCCCCAAAATCCCCTTTGCGAGTTAATCGATTCCGCGTAGTACAGGGGAGCTCTATGGTGGTTACAAGAAAAAAATCTAGAAAAAAATATTTTATTTATTTAGATAACGTATGTCCTAAAAGTTTAGGCACAAAACTCATTGTCTTTAATTTTAACAAAAACAAAATAATATCAAGTTGCCTTTGAAAACAAAAGTTTATTTACTTTATTTACTGTGTGAGATTTATTTATTTTGAAGTTTTCGCTTTAAGATGTCGTATAAATTAGAAATAAGAAAACGTATCTACAAGTTAGTTGGGCGGATACCCAAAGCTGAAATCTGTCGAATATTCCAGAATGAAAAAATTTCACGCAGAACCATTTATAGAACAATAGCGGAGTGCGAGCAGGGAATACCATGTCTGAATCTCCCAAAAAGTGGAAGACCACGTGCATTTACCGCACAGAGGTCAGAGAGATTGGTGAGAAGAGCAAAAACCAGATTGGAATGTCAACGAGGAGACTGGCTAGGCAATACAGATCTTCTAAGAGTACGATATCGTTGGAATTGAGGAGGAATGGTCTTAAATATCGAAAAAGACGTAAGTGCCCCAAATACTCTCAAGCACAGCTTCTTTGTATACTAAGATGTTGTCGTCAACTGAGGCGGGTACATTTTGCCAATGAAAAAATCATTATTTTAGATGACGAAAAGTATTTCACTTTGAGTAATTCTGAAATGAAGGGAAACGATGGATTTTATACGGACAACGTAGAGGAATGCCCTGACAATGTTAGATACAAACATAAAGCGAAATTTGCAGATAAAATCCTTGTCTAGTGCGCAATTTCTAACAGGGGTGTATCCCGACCTTTTGTGGGAAGAGTGAGGGGTGAAGCTTTGAATAGTCAGAGCTATATTGATAACTGCCTTTCCAAATTGCTTCAGTTTATCCGCGAACATCATGCTAATGACGATATCATGTTTTTGGCCAGACCTAGCATCATGCCATTACTCAAGAGATACCCAAAATGGCTTCGACAACACCACATACCTTTTGTTCTCAAAAACGATAATCCTCCAAACTTACCGCAGGCTCGCCCAATAGAGGATTTTTGGGCTGTACTGTCTAGAAAGGTTTATCATGGAGGCTGGGAAGCACAAGATGAGGAACAATTAAGACGGCGAATTTACGAGAAATTAAGAAAAATTGAACTGAATTCCGTCCAGGACCTCATGAGAGACATTCGAAGAAATTTGCGTCTGGTAGAGCAGAATGGGCCACTCCACATAATTCGATAATATAGTTTAGTTGTTGTTGTTGCTTTGTTTGTGGCTTAGGTCCCCGAGGGTCCAATTGCCAGTACGTCCCTCTGTGTCGAGAGGGGGTTGTATTCTGGGTAGGAGTCTCCAGTAGGTCGGGCCTGTGCCCCTGGTGGCTCCCGAGCTTTTCACTTTTTAATTGTTAATACTTATTGTACTTTCTTCGATGCAATGCATAAATTGTCGACTGTCAAACCAAGATCTGCTACTGGTGTTACGTATAACCTTCACTTTCACTACTGACAGTTCCCATGGCACGCCCATCTATTTCCCGCCATTTGAGAAATACCTCGTGTTCATCACCAAAACAGGATACCATCAGGTTATAGGAATCTTCGCTCACAGCGCTTAGATCCAGAAGAAAGATGCCGTCAATTTAGCGTAAATCTTTCCTTGATCTCCGAAGGTAAAAACGTTCGTACGACACCTCTAGCCGCCACTCGGGAAGAACTTTGTAGTCCTCTACGCACGTCTGCACTGTTCGGAGGTCAAACAAAGAGTGTATAGTTTAGTTAAGTATTGAGTTGTAATTTATGATAACTAGTTAGTGTTTAAATAAATTTCTTCATTAAAAAAACCGATCAATATTGTGTGCCAAAACTTTTAGGACATACGTTATTACCAAGACCAAGATAGCTTAACAATTTTAAATTTGGGGTTGTCCATTAATCACGTGAGGCTTGAACAGGGGGTGGGTTTCGGAAAAATCACCAAACATCAGGGGAGGAGGGGGTGTAGGGTAGATATCAAATGTATTTTTTTGAAAATCTTGCAATTTTATTGTCTACTTGAATATTTTTATAATAGTTAGGGATCCCTGGACTATTTTTTCAAGTTATTACAAACAAGCTTCATTTTGACGAGACGCCCAACTTATTTCCTTTCAATAATTTTCGTTGGTGGTAGCTTACAGGGGTAGCAGGAATTAAATGAGTTGATTTGACGAATATCAAAATTTATTACAAACAGAGATTTTCTCTGTTACCCAGCAAACACTATTTGCCGGCAATATACATTTTTCATATTGGCATTGATGGTAAAGCATTGGCAATTGGTGGCAATATTATGCCAACATCTAATACGCATTAAAAAGTTAACCCTAAATAAACACTCATTTGCCAATAAATTTTACATGCAGGCGAATTGCCGGCAAGCATACAAAAATGGCGGCATAATCATCCTGATTAAATAAAGCATTCCTTTTTGTTGCAGGCAAATAAATATAGGATTTTTGAAGGCAAACCTTCAACGCATATTTATACTTTTCAAACCATATTATTAACATTGGTATTTAACTAACATTCAAGCTTTTTTTTAACTGTTTTATTTATAATGGCGGCTAAACAACATTATTTTATGTTTTTTTACATAATTTAAAGGAAATGGCCTTTTCCTAACATTTTATTGATACAAATCATGCAAATAAAAATTAAGTCAAACAAAATGTTTATTATGTATTTTTAAGAGAATAAAAATAAAATGATTGTAAAATTAGCTAGGTTAATTTCGACGATTTCGACCGAAGGTGATAAATTCAAATTTCCCGCTTAGCCGAAATACAAGATTTGACAATTTGACAGATGAGGCAACCTTCTTCTCCCCTCCTCTTGCAGTTCCCAACAGAGAAACTCGTGGTGCCGCGCGTATGCATCCCCATACAGTTCAATTGGACAGGCCCCGAACTTCCCATTTCGTTCGTTCTTTTATCCCTAGAGTTTCTAGGTGTTCTCCCGTGTTAACAAACTTCCTCTTACCCTGCTTAAGACACCCACGGTACGTTAGTATTTAGGCTTTCAGCCTTCGTGGATTGTCCAAAGATAAAAAAATGGTAAAAATGGTACAGGGATCCTTAACTATGCTGCAATGTGTTATTATGAAACTGTTCTAAATTAAACAATTAATAGTTAAAAAATAAAATAAAAATACTTACTTTGTGTACCCCAACATCCAGGCTGGATGGACCCTCCATTAAAATAAAAATCAACATGGCCGCTCTCTTCAGCCTTGCCCTGCATAAACGCATTCGTATGGTAAACGTCGACAAATTGAGCATCAGTCTTATCTAGTTTGTCGTCATTACCAACGGTGACGAATCCTGGAAGAGCCGGATCCAGGCCTGTGATCCTTGGAAGTTTGTAGGGACGAAGTGCTACGGACAGGAAGTTGGCGATATGAGCTCCTAAAATTAAAGTTGTGGTTAGCTAGCACTAGTTAAGAAATAACAAAAAAATGTGACCGATAATTATTACGGGCCAGTTTAAAGCATCATTTTTAACAACAGTGTTGCTAGATTGTGCACAATTTTCCTAGATTAATGGAAAAAATGTAAACTCGGCAACGTCGCATTCCAAAATATTACATCATAATTTAAAAAGTCGCTTTTGGCGCAAATTGGTAGTGAAGTAGTGTTATTTGAATAATAATAATAACAAGATTTATTGTCATGAAAAATATTTAGATATTTTTGTAGACAAAGCAAAACAATAAATTATATATACATATACAACATGGACAGATACACACACAAATATATAATAGTAAAAAGGAAATACCTTTTATGGAAATGTATCCTCGAAAAATTCATTTAAATTGTAATACGCTCTTTTAAGTAAAATTGTTTTAACATATTTTTTAAATTTCTTTATGTTTTTAATATTTTTTTATAGAATTTGTAAATGATTAAATAACTTTTTTGATTTATAATTTATAGATTTTTTAATCATATTTGAATGTGGTATAAGTAGGTCAATGCACGAGTTATTTCTAAAATTTTATAAAGAGTTTTCATTATAATTACATCAATATTTTTATATATTAAACAAACAGTTTCCAATATAAAAATAGATGTCAGTGTCAATATCTAAAGTTTAATAAATAAAGGTTTGCAAGATTCCCTAGATTTAACTTTGCAAATAGTTCTTATAGCTCTCTTTTGCAAAAAAACTGAGCTTAACATATTTTGACTAGAGTTTTGAATGATGGTATGATTATTTTAGCAATAATTACCTAAACTAAATCCAATTATGTGAATATCTGTGGCACCCATATCCCTAATTCTGTCCAATAATTGAGCAGTGCACGTTCCCACGTGACGTGCATTCCAAACAGCGGCTGGATAACATGGGGCCTGATTCAAGGGACTCCAGTCTACCGCGAAGATGTTGTAGTCGTTGGTTTTTAGATATTCTATAATAAAAAAATGTGTATAGTAAGAACATTTTAAAAGCGCAAATTCGGTACCCTTTGAAAATAATACAAAAAAACATAAAAAAGGTCGCCTGCAATCGGACTATTTTATACAAAGGCGCCGCTACCCTTTACAGCCACGCGCCAATACACTATGGGATAGAAATCCATTATTTTGGCGGGTGATATAATATTTAGGGTATTTCATTTAAAAAATCATACCTATTGTCGTACCCTGTATATCATATGAGATAATAACAATGATCTGAAAAATAAAGCGGATAGCTAATAGAAAATGTTCCCCATATATTTTCAATAGACCTGCGCACAAATTTTTGACCCCACATTGGGAGAGTTGCTGTACACCTTTGCACATGCGCAGTTCTCATAAAAGTTAGTGTTTTTCAATTAAAATCCAATATAGTGTTGGCAACATTGACAAAATTTGCAGTATTTTAATAAATATAGTGGTTGAAACACTGAAAATGTTTACCTACATAGCAACAGGGCCACACTCATGATAACTTGGGATTTTCCGATCGTAAACGCCAGGTAAAATTGACGCCGTCAGCCGCCCAAAAACCAACCTCTCATCTACGGTCGACCGTTATTAGTCATTTGGTATTCTCGCTAAGCACAAATGAAAGGACATTTGTGCTTAGCGAGTCTTCGTGTTTTTCAGTGGTGTTTTTAACTTTTGTTTATTTTAGTTTTGATAAACCAAAACTAAACAATGAGTTATTGTATAGTGTTGTTTTGCAGAAATTGGAAGGTTTTTCTTGTGGTTTTGATTGCAAATATGAGGTCAGTTTGTCCCTAACCCCAAAAATTTTCAGCATAAAATTTTCTAAGATCACGAAAGTTTGTAAACGACCAGAGGCAAAGGTGATAACTTGGTCAAGTCAAATGAGGCAACGGCGTTTACAAATGGCACAACACGCCAAGTTTAACTGAACGAAAACTGCTACGGCAGCGAAAGTGAAATAACAGTGTATAAATTGAGTCCTCAAACTAGTTACACCAAAATTAATTGGTTTTATGATAAAATAAATCAAATACCAATTGATTTAGTTTTGTTGTGTCAAAGTAGTTTTAAGAAGAAAGATAATAACGCAAAAAATATTGTGCAGTTTTAAGGTTTAGTCAAAGAGGGTCCAGCAAAAAACAAAATTCAAGTTGAGATTAGTGCTTCAAAGCACTCTCGTATACTAAATTATACAAGACAAAAAAAGTACCCAATATCTAAACCGGTTTAATTTTTAGGGACTTCTATGGAAGACGAGTACAAACTTAAAATAAAATATTTAAATATGTGTATATATCCAAGAAACAAAATTAGGTAATTGTCTAGAAAGTTGCGGCAACTCCGATTTTGACGAAATTTGCTATAGACCTTGGTTTTTTGGGGCGCTGATCACGAATCTATTTTTTTTCGGAAACGGTTCGATCTTGAGATATTCGTCATCATGGCCAAACTGTTCTTATTTTTACTATAATTCCTTTTTTTTGCACTAAGTTACTGACACTAAATTAGCACACAATATTTTATTTAACTATAAAAACCCTTTTTAAAACATGTTTTTCTTATTGGTTTTTAGCCTTTCTTTATTAATATAAAAAGTTTGCTTTAAATCAAGTCGCCATGTCTGAAACCATTATACACATAGGTGTATGCATGGTTGTAGCGTTTTAGGGGTAAAAGATTTGGAATTTAATGAAAAAACGTGTAAAATAACTAAAAAAAGTTTTTTTTTAAAGATGTTTATATAATATTGTGTGCCTGTTAGGTGTTATATCAAGAATTTTGTGCAAAAAGAAGGCGGAATAGAGTGAAACTAAGAATTGAATTTCAACTTTGATGATGAATATCTCGAGAACGAAACGTTTTCAAAAAAAAGTCGTGATTAGCGCCCCAAAAACCCTCGTTTACCAAGTTTCCAAACCCGGTCCTGTTGTTTGTTTTCCGCTAGTCTGTAAATTTTTAGTGCGCATGCCCACAAGTGTACTGCGCAGTGCCCACGTAGGGGTTATTGTCATTTTTGCTGTATTTATCCTTATTATTTTTCAGATCAGTGGATAATAATCATCGGATTACTGATTAGAATACTACCGAATTAACCAAACAAGCTGATATTTTAGTTTATTTTGTACAATAAAAAATAATAATGTTAAGGGGGTGTAAATTTATAATAACATATAATAAGTTTTAGGTTTCCAAAAAGCATTTGTAATAATTTATAATATTTTTTCAGTAAAAAGCACCTCATTTTAAGTTAGATTGGTAAGTTTTAGAATTTTGACCAAAAAATTAATTTCTATCCTATAGTGCGATGACCACCTGCATCAACCGGCATATCATAAAAGAAAGGCAGCCGCGAAGACAAGCATGCCGATTTATTTGCTTTAAACTTTTTTGTGATTTTTTTCTTATCAAAGAGCACCGAATTGACATTTTTAAACTGTCTCTTCTATACTCTTTGACGTAAAAATGATAGTTGCAACAATCAACATGGCGGATGGGCGCCTTCTTGTGAAAAACCTTTAATGGAAAGGGGATGACACATTATTTTCAAGCTCCTGGTAAGTACTTTTAATTCTAAAATATTAAGTCAATACCTTTACCTACTACAAAATGGCAGTGAATACTTTAAAAATCATCTAAATACCCGATTTGGATGGCGATATTTCTGAAAGTAATAAAGTTAGAAGTACATTATACGGTACCTATTTTCTAAAAGCTCTTTAATTGATCTTTTTAGTGATGATACTAATAATAATATAAAGTGTAGGACAAAAAGAATACTTTTTTTTAAGGAAGCGCTCTGAATATTATATTACCATTAAAAAGATTAGACTATTTACGTTCACACTGTATGTCTGTTAAATATTTTATATAAAAATTAATACAGTGGGTAAGGTAAAACACATTTAGCGTATCCTTTCTTCTCTTAACACCAAGAAATCGTCTGGGCTAGATGGAATACCAGCAATCGTTTTAAAAAAATGTGCTCCTGCACTTGCACCTATTTTAACCAGGCTCTTTCGAATTTCCTATGACACGGGTATTTTTCCAGACAGCTGGAGAGCTGCACGTGTCCAGCCTATTCCCAAGAAAGGATCTAAATCTCTTCCATCCAACTATAGATCCATTTCACTCCTCTTAATGCTTTGTAAAGTAATGGACAAATCCATTAACTTGCAAATTCTTAGGTATTTAGAAAAACATAAAATTTTACATGACAGGCAATACGGATTTCGTCACAAGAGATCTACAGCAGATCTTCTTTCCTTCGTTTCACACAACTGGAACAAGTCTCTTGAGTTTCTAGGTGAGTCCCAGATCGTTGCTCTTGATATATCTAAAGCTTTCGATCAAGTCTGGCATGACGCACTTCTTAATAAACTTCTTTCCTACGGTCTTCCAACTAAACTCTGCTCTTGGCTCTCCAGTTATCTTTCTAATCGACGTATATCAGTCATTGTTGATGGCCACTCTTCAAGCTTTTACGAAATTAATCCCATTCATAGTTATGCTGACGATAGTACCATTCACTCCACTTTTCATGTTCTCCAACCAATCTCTCAACCCGACTTGGAAAGCAAACGCAGGGCGATGCAGATATCTCTTTCACAGGATCTCAATTTGATATTGGATTGGGGCGCCAAAAATGTCGTTTAATTTAATGCATCCAAAACACAGACATGTTCCTTGCCGCGAAAAAATCATCAAACACTCATCCTTTGCTTATGAAGTTTTGCAGAGCGGGGACACATTTAACCTTGTGGGCGTCACATTTGACACAGAATAACCTTAACTGGCATAAACACATTGTATCTATAGCCACCGCGGCTTCAAAAAAGCTTGGATTTCTTTTCCGAGTCAAAAAGTATTTTTCTCCTTCCAATTTATACACTTTGTATGTGTCCCAAATTCGACCCTCTCTGGAATATTGTTCTCATGTCTGGGGAATAGCATCCCCTACAACCCTCAGCATTCTTGATGCCATTCAAAGAAGGGCTGTTCGTCTTATTAATGATCCTTCACTTACAGAAAGGCTTCCCTCTCTTGCCCATCGTCGGGCTGTGGGCGATTTATCGCTTTTTATAGGTACTTCCATGGCTTCTGCTTTGAAGAATTGTCCAGTATAGTTCCTCCACTCACGGTTCCCAAAGGAAAAACTCGTGGTGCCGCGCGTATGCATCCCTATACAGTCCAACTAGACAGACCCCGAACTTCCCACTTTGTTCGTTCTTTTATCCCTAGAGTTTCTAGAATGTGGAACCTACTGCCAGCGTAGGTCTTTCCTTCCCCCAAATCTTCAAGTATTTAAGTCCCGTGTCAACAAGCTCCCTCTTACCTCGCTTAAAGACACCCACGGTACGTTAGTAGTAGGCTTTTAGCCTTCGTGGTTTGTCCAAAGAAAAAAATAGGCTTTCCATTTCCCAGGTATAGAAAAAGGGTGATTTAAAATTAATTGTTTTTAAGATATTTAAATTTAAAAAATTCATTAGGTAATTAAATTGTTGAATGTGGATTTACCTCTTCTAAGTTCAGTCAAGGCACTAAGGAACATATTTGAGTTGTAACCATGAATAACAACTTTAGTGGGTTTGGCAGGATCAAATGAAGTTTTGTCCAGATTTGTGCCACGCAAATGTGGAGCGATATAAATTGGTTCTGGACTCTCTGGATGAGCTGTTGAGTACATAAAGAAGGTTACGTCTGGATCTGGGCATTGCCTAAAACATACACATCAAAAATATATTAAATAAATAATAGTTTAAAAAAACTAAAAACACGCTTTTATATGCAACCGAACTAAAAATTAGAAAATAATTTTTCATTACAAAGAGTTTGTATTACAGTAATAAAAGGTCAAAGAATGAATCATAATTATATACCTCAAAATAGAATTATAATAAAATTTAAGATAACAGAATAATTCACTTCAGAGTAAAAAGCGTGGGGTGCATTTTACTATTTTTTCATAACTTTTCCCTCATAGATATTTACAAATGAAATAATTATAACATTTAATATATTAAGCACCCCACGCTTTTATTCTGAAGTGAATTATTCTGTTATTATCTTAAATTTTATTATAATTCTATTTTGAGGTATATAATTATGATTCATTGTTTGACCTTTTATTACTGTTATACAAACTCTTTGTAATGAAAAATTATTTTCTAATTTTTAGTTCGGTTGCATATAAAAGCGTGTTTTTTAGTTTTTTTAAACTATTATTTATTTTTCATTTTTAGTTCGATATATCAATTAGTTTTCTGCGGACATGTAATATTGAAATGTTTCACGAACTATTTCGTAATCTAATCATTTCATTTAAAGCTTCACTGTTGCATGGGGTTTCAGAACGCAACTACTCCGAACAAGTTTCTGTCTCTCTATCTATAAAGGAATTTATTTATCCTGGCGCTCCTAATCAGGATAACGGGATACTGTTTGCAGATTATTGCATTGTCATGGGTCCTTGATACGTGCGCAAAGTTTCACAGAAATCAAATCGCTGGGAGTTGGTGAAAATTAATCTTAAAGATTCCGTTACATACATACATACATACAACCCAAGCTAATAAAAGCGTGTTAAAAATTAATAAATGTGATTTTTTAAAAAAGTTTTGTTATTAAACATTTTTTACTTACGGGTTTAGCACAATTCGACATGGTCCAATGGTAATAGTTTGCTGAAGTAAATTTTGAGTTTGGTGCTGATAGGTTTGGTTTTGGGAATATGCATCTAAAAGTGAAAAAGTAAACAGAATATTATTTGAGTATGTTTTTTTAATTGTATACAAAAAGGTTTATTTTAACATTAGAAATGAAAATGATTAAAATAATATATCTGAAATGTTTTTGAACTTGTAATTAGATATAGGTATCAGGTTGCAATGAAGCATTGTAAGTTTGTTTGTAAAAGTAATAGAAGTAAAATTGAAAAATGTAAAATGATTAAATTGTAGCCACTCTTTATTTAGTTTTTAGATACAAATTTTAATTCTTTAAAATCATCACAGATCAGTTGCACCTACAGGGTGCATTCTTGTTCTGTTACGACTTATTTTTTGTTTTAGAAATGTATGTCCTTGTAGCACCTAATAATTAAAAAGGTTAAACAGGGCGCTTCCTATATACGGTAAGAAAATTTAAGGACGTATTCCTCAACCATTTATCTGAAAAAAGTTTATATAAACATGGATCATCAAACTTTTCGTTCTTTTTAAAAAACCTAAAAAACCTAAAAATTTCTAAAACACTTTTTTAGTTAAATATTGACTAGATATAAACGTTTTTTAACTAAGTATTTGTTGTTGTTGTCATAGTTGCGAATAATAAGTTATAACACTTAATTTTTAAAAGAAAAAAATGCCCCAATGTTTTTTGTATGGTCCAGGATTATGCAGTTTAGTGGATTTTTTTTATCTGGAAAAATAATTAAGCTACGTCAAAATATGAACAGATAAAAAGTTGTATTTTTAGGTGTTTTATACGGAAAAAAATATCAACGTTGCAAAAAAGTCATACCCAATTCACTCCTCTCCTCTCCCTTTCACTCATCCATTAACTCGCAAATTTAAGGTATTTAGAAAAAATAAAATTTTACATGATAGGCAATACGGATTTTGTCACAAGAGATCTACAGCAGATCTTCTTTCCTTCGTATCACACTGTTGGAATAAGTCTCTTGAGTTTCTAGGTGAGTCCCAGATCGTTGCTCTTGATATATCTAAAGCTTTCAACCAGGTCAGGCATGACGCACTTCTCAAAAACTTCTTAAAAATAAACCCTCCTACCGTCTTCCAACTAAACTCTGCTCTTGGCTCTTTCTAATCAAGCTTTCACAAAATTAATGCTGGAGTGCCTCAGGGTTCAGTACTAACACCAACTTTGTTTCTTCTTTACATCAACGACCTTCTTTCTTCCACAACCAATCCCATTTATAGTTATGCTGACGATAGTACCCTTCACTCCACTTTTTAGGTTCTCAAATCAATCTCTCAACCCGACAACGCAAACGCAGGGCGATGCAGATATCTCTTTCACAGGATCTCAATTTGATATTGGATTGGGGCGCCAAAAATCTCGTTTAATTTAATGCGTTCAAAACACAATCATGTTCCTTGTCACGAAAAAATCATCAAACACTCACCCTTTGCTTATGAGTGACCAGGTTTTGCAAAGCGAGGGCACATTCAACCTTGTGGGCGTCACATTTAAGAATAACCTTAACTGGCATAAACACATTGTATCTATAGCCACCGCGGCGTTAAAAAGCTTGAATTTCTTTTCCGAGCCAAAAAGTATTTATACACTTTGAATGTATCCCAAATTCGACCCTCTCTGGAATATTGTTCTCATGTCTGGGGAATGGCATCCCCTACAACCCTCAGCACTCTTGATGGCATTTAAAGAAGAGCTGTTCGTCTTATTAATGATCTTTCACTTACTCAAAGACTTCCTTCTCTTGCTCATCGTCGACCTGTGGGAGATCTATTGCTTTTTATAGATACTTTTACGGCTTCTGCTCCGACGAATTATTCAGTATAGTTCCTCCTCTTGCAGCTCCCAACAGAGGAACTCGTGGTGTCGCACGTATGCATCCCTATACGGCCCACTTGGACAAGCCCCGAACTTCCCGTTTCGTTCGTTCTTTTATCCCCAGAGTTTCTAGACTGTGGAACCTACAGCCAGCGGAGGTCTTTCCTTTCCCCCAAATCTTCAAGTTTTTAAGTCCCGTCTTAACAAACTTCCTCTTACCCTACTTAAGACACCCACGGTACGTTAGTATTTAGGCTTTAAGCCTTCGTGGATTGTCCAAAGATAAAAAAAGTGGGGTACATTTGTTTGTCAATAATATTAGCTGAAATGCGTCCCACGCCGCCACTGGCCTCACTAGTTAAAATAAGTTTAAGGCTAAATTAACTCCCTGTTTTAACAAATACCACAGCCAGGTTTTATTGAAATCGGATAAGGCATATTAAAGATATTAATTTAAAACCCTATTTTATTTTTTGACCTTATCACCCTGTATCTTAGGAACAAAGCGGACCTATATTTATATGAACTTTTTTTTCATAAAATTAGCTTAGGAGTATGTAATTTTCTACCGCATTTAGGTAACACCCTGTATATTACCTACTGCCTTAAAATAAATAAGGTGTAAATATGACATAATATTTTAAATTTATCTATAAAAAAGCGTCTAATTTTTTTTTTTAATGACAACATTAAAGCAACAAATTACAAAACAGCTAATCGACGCACTTATAAAGATTCACAATTTACCTAAGAAATTGTCCGCTCTAATTATTATTATTGCCAACCTTGAGTTATGAACCATTAAATATAATTTTGCAATTTTTTTTATATAATTTTCAGTAATCCAATTAGAGACTAATAAAATAATTTGATAAATAATTCGTTAATACTATAATTAATTACCCAAGCAGCAGGCTGACGTCTTATTGACGTCTCTTTATGACGACAAAATGACTTTAAATTGAATTCCCTAAGTAACAGACAAAAGACGTCCCGATAATGACGTCTTTGAGATGACAGAAATGACGCATATACTTTTTTTTCAAAGGTAAAATGGATACGATATTTTATTTAGAGAAATTATAATTCTAATTATGGAGTAAACATGCTTGCAATTTCCAATTTCCTTACAGTGCAAGGCTTGTACTGCTAGTCAAGGTCGCATCTCTTATTCTATTCTTTTCTATTTTTTTCTTGATTTTGGTCCCTTCAGGTCCAATCCACCACTCTCCCCTTCCGGACTATGCTTTCCAGGGCTTCGTAGGCGGAAAATCTGGATAATCGTGCTCGTAGCTCCCAGAAATTCCAAAAAGAAAACAAATAATTCAACAATCGATGCAATGCATAAATTGTCGGCTGTCAAACCAAGATCAGCTACTGGTGTTACGTATAACCTTCACTTTCACTACTGACAGTTCCCATGGCACGCCTATCTATTTCCCGCCATTTGAGAAATACCTCGTGTTCACCACCAAACAGGATACCATCAGCTTATAGGAATATTCGCTCACAGCGCTTAGATCCAGAAGAAAGATGCCGTCAATTTAGCGTGAATCTTTCCTTGATCCCCGAAGGTAAAAAACGTTCGTACAACACCTCTAACCGCCACTCCGGGAAGAACTTTGTAGTTCTCTACGCACGTCCGCAGATTTTTACACTATCCGAAGTCCGAAAATATTTCTTTCAAAGCTAATTGAGATCACCAATCGGCTTTGAGCTAATTTTGTTCTCATCGGTACGGTGAAGGCGCAATAACCAAGCTCCAAAAAATTCCTATAAGAAGGGAAGATGTTGAATAAACGTAGTAGCTTATTGTGCATTACCCCATCTATCGGTAGAGTTTTTCCTATTTCAATCTTGTAAAATTATTAGTCCTGTCATATAATATTTCGGTTGGATTTTGACACGAATCATATAATGTCACAAAATTTTTCCTGTGGGTTTTCTAATCATGACGTCATTAGATTTTTATGAGCTATTTAGTATGACGAAAAATGACGTTAAATTGACGTCATAGTTTTGGTCTGATAACGTCTTATGACCAAAAATGTCGTTATAATGACGTCAGCTTGCTGCTTGGGTTATTACTTTTTAAAAATAATATTCCTAAAAATTTTACGTTTTATAATTTCGGCCAATGGGATACTTGCATTTTGATATAATGTTTTTATGGCATCAGCATAAGTTTTTTTAATATTACTCCGAGTAGCTGCAAGGATTTATAATAAGAAAAAATCTCCTCAGGGGACTTATAAGTTTAAGTATCCATCGAAATCTTATTTTAATGCAACTACAGACTAGACTTTTTTTTATCTTTGGACAAACCACGAAGGCTAAAAGCCTAAATACTAACGTACCGTGGGCATTTTAAGCGAGGTAAGAGGAAGTTTGTTGACTTCTTCTTCTTCTAAAGGTGCCTATCGTCTAATGATGTTGGCGACTACATTGGTCCATCTTCTCTCAGTTTGTTGACACGGACTTAAATACTTGAAGATTTGGGGGAGGGGGAAGGAAAGACCTCTGCGGGTAGCAGGTTCCACAATCTAGAAACTCTAGGGATAAAAGAACGAACAAAGTGGGAAGTTCGGGGCCTGTCCAGTTGGACCGTATAGGGATGCATACGCGCGGAACCACGAGTTACTCTGTTGGGAACCGTAAGTGAAGGAACTATACTGGACAATTCTTCAGAGCAGAAGCCATGGAAGTACCTATAAGAAAGCGATAAATCCCCACAGCCCGACAATGGGCAAGAGAGGGAAGCCTTTTTGTAAGTGAAGGATCATTAATGAGACGAATAGCTCTTTTTGAATAGAATCAAGAATGCTTAGGGTTGTGATGGACGCCATGTAGAGACACATATAAAGTGTATAAATTAGAAGGGGAAAAATACTTTTTGGCTCGAAAGAGAAATCCAAGTTTTTGTGAGGCTGCGTGGCTATAGATACAATGTGTTTATGCCAGTTAAGGTTACTTTCAAATGTGACGCCCACAAGATTGAAGGTGTCTTTGCTCTGTAAAACTTGGCCGCTCATAAGTAGAGGATGAGTATTTGATGACTCTTTGCGCGACAAAGAACATATTGTGTTTTGAATGCATTAAAATGAACGAGATTTTTGGCGCCCCAATCCAATATTAAATTAAGATCCTTTGTTTTCGAAGTCAAGTTTAGTAATGGGTTTAGGAACCTGAAAACTGGAGTGAAGGGTACTATCGTCGGCGAAACTATGAATGGAATTTATTGTGGACGAGAGAAGGTCGTTGATGTAAAGAAGGAACAATGTTGGTGCCAGAACTGAGCCCTGAAGGACTCCAGCATTTACTTGGTGAAAGCTTGAAGAATGGCCGTCCACAATAACTGATATACGTCGATCAGATAGATAACTAGAAAGCCAAGTACAGAGTTTAGTTGAAGGACCATAGGAGGGAAGTTTATTAAGAAGTGCGGCATGCCAGATCTGGTCAAAAGCTTAGGATATATCAAGAGCAACGATTTGGGACTCACCTAGAAACTGAAGAGACTTATTCCAGCAGTGTGCAACGAAGGAAAGAAGATCTGCTGTAGATCTTTTGTGGCGAAATCCATACTGCCTGTCATGCAAAATTTTGTGTTTTTCTAAGTACTTAAGAATTTGTGAATTAATTAATTTTTCCATTACTTTACAAAGAACTGAGAGAATTGAAATTGGTCTATAGTTAGATGGAAGAGATTTAGATCCTTTCTTGGGAATAGGTTGAACACGTGCAGCTTTCCAGCTCTCCGGAAAGATACCTGTGTTGTAAGAAATTCGAAAGAACCGAGTTAAGATTGGTGCAAGTTCTGGAGCACATTACCTACTATAATATTGTGAGCACGTATGTAGGTTTTGATAATTTTAATATTTATTTAATTATTTTGATAAAGGAGAAAACAAATCTTAAAGTAAAATATATAACAATTTAAAATAATGTCAAAGCTTAGATCTCGAACCGGAAAGGTAAATTTCTAGGTCGAACAGGCAAGGTCGTAAACGTGCTAAGTCACCAAAAAACCGAGTTCAACTTTGTATATAAACAGAGTTACCCAAGAATGCAGAGGAGAAGTTAAGAAGGAAAAAATTTAAAAAATATTAGATAAGAAGTAGGTAAGAAGTGAAGTCAAGTAAAAAGATAAAGTTTTAGTTAAGCCCCGTACGGGCTACCCCTAGTGGGGGGTATGCCCGTACTAAGTTTAGGTAGTCAAATAGTTCCTGTAGTCTTATAGTCAAAGGAAAAGATACTTTTTGTCCACCGGTCTCATGGTCTCAAGAAGATAGTTCCATATGGTATATTTGCCCCAGTGGCGTAAAGAGCCCTTAGGTATAACAAAATATTACGTCACACTATCCCTTCCATCGATATGTTACTAATTTTTTGTTTTTTAAATATACGTATACAGGGTGTCCCAACTCTATTTATCCATGAAATAACTTTGCCCTTGTACAAGATACAAAAATAAACTGTTTATTTGGATACACTATTTTTATTGATAATACTAGTTAATATACAAGGAGACTCAAAAATATAATTTTATGGTCAATTAGGTTTTTTAATGGAACAGCCTGTATATTTTAACAAATTTTGACTCCGTATTAGATATTACATCAAAAATGTATAACACACTATATGTCAATTATTGATGGTTTTTAAGATATCAGCAGTATGCTGATATACTCATAAAAAAATAATTTGTAATTTTCTAGAAACCTGCGGCAACTCCGATTTTAACGAAATTTGGTATAAGGGAGTTTTTGGGGCGCTGATCACGAATCTTAAAGCTTTTTTGGCGGAAACGTTTCGTTCTCGAGATATTCATCATCAAAGTTCAAATTTGAACGAAGCTTATTTTCACTATATTCCTCCTTCTTTTTGCACACAATTCTGGATTTAAAGCTAAAGTGTCACAAAATATTTGATGATGATGATGAATTTGACACTTGTAGAGTAAAATTCTTTATACTTCTTTGTGGCATTTCTTTTAATCTTGTTGGTCCATTAGCTCTTAAACTTTTGTAGCTATACCGGGTGTTGTTCCATCCGGGACATAGGGAATACCATGTAAATTTTGAAGTGGTCCAATATTGGCTCCCCTAATTATTTTAGAAAAAAATGCTATAAGGATTTATTGAAAAGCACAGTAAGTTCCACCCAAAATGAAAATTTGAGCATTTTTCAACCAACCAGTAAAGAGTAAACTGCTTAATACTTCTGCAACGTAGTATCTCATTATGCACCCTGTACTCTAGAAATCAACAATAAAAACACCATATCGATTTATCAGTGACAATTTAGATCATTAATTTATAATGTCATTGCCAAAACTGAACAATTTTATACGGGAATTTCAAAAAGAATCCTCGAATTTCATTTCAGTTTACAGCTAATTCCAACACATGCACTCACAGTTACGCAAAACAATAAAATAAATTTTTCTACATTTAGAAATCAATTTATGACGAATATATCAGGATTTAATCAAATGCTCAAATATTCCTCCATTAACTGCCAGACAATAACCCAAACGATTATAAAACTCATTTCTTACGTTGGGTAGTTGGTACATCCATATTCTGGCACATTCAGCGGAAATAGCATTCCTTAGCTGGACTAAATTTTCATATTTTTATTGGTAGCTTAGTTTTTAAATGTCCCCATAGAAAAAAATCGTTTGGCGAAAGATCACGTCGATTTTCTTTACATTTGCAATTATTGATTATTGTGCCTGTAGTTTTATCGTCCGTTCTATTGTCGATTTACTTGGTATTGGCCTATTGGAAAAATAGGCTGCAAACATGTCCGCTACTCTTCGATAACTATTTCCCTTTTAAAATCATTTTATAATAGTGATTTTTTCTTGATTTAAGTAGTTCATTATTTAAGAATGATGTGACATTGATCTGGCAACTTGAGAGTAAGAGTAAGAGTAAATAATTTTTCCAGTATTTTATTATAAACTTCTAATAATACAAGGCGGGTAAGAAGATAGGAGATTCGTAACTTATTTTAGCATTTATCTCTTAGCTGGCAGACTGAGAAGAGTTGGAATTTGTACACTGGATATAACTTTTCGTGCTCTTTAAAAAATCCTAATTATATTTTCTTCTAAAATAATTAGGGAGCCAATATTGGACCACTTCAAAATTTACATGGGATTCCCTATGTCCCGCTCGACGGAGCAACACCCGGTATAGTATATTATAAGAGTTAATTGAATATAATCATAATATTGGTATATTAAAACAATATCTTTCTACAGGAAAATAATAAAATTGTACTTACATTTTGCGATAGTTGACAGCACCACAACTAAAACAAAAACCACCATTTTCCACTATTCAAAATTTTGCGCCACATTATTCCATCGCATACATTTTGAAAATTAATCTGTTTTTTATTCACTCTTTTTTAATTCACTAGTTTTGCTTCTTTGCTAAATATTTTGCAATATTTAGTTGAATGTATTACCCTTACTTAGTAGAGAAAGTCAATAAATAAAAAAATTACGCATTCACTGAGTTCATATCACTTGACACCATCAAAGACAAAATTTAGTAATTCAACTCACGTAGGTACCTGTTGGTACTTTTAAAATTTTACTATTCAACTTATGTAGCCTCTTTTTAAAAACCGGGTCTTTGATTTAAACAGTTACTTATTTTCCTTTTACAACTTGAACATCAATTACAATATATGTAACATACATTACATCAAGTTTTTTTAGAAACTCGAACTTGACTGGAAATATTTTAAAAATTGTTTAGAAAATCTGCGAGTTTAGTAAAAAAACGTTTTATTTGGAACTGTTAGAAAAAACCTTTTGTCTGGTGTGAATTAGTTTGTTAAGTTCTTCTGTAGAGGTCTAGATTGTGGGTTGCAATGCCTTCTTGGGAAATCGTGCGCTGGTATAACTTTGCAAGGTGTTTTGCAAGTAAGAAATACCAGAGCGTTTTGAAATTTACTGTAATTTGTTTCTGGTCATGGATATTTTAGGCAAAATTTCTGCAAAAACTAACGATGTTAATACACTTTAAAATAATATTTTTCGAGAATAAACAAAAAAGCCGTGTTAGGCATTTTTTTTTATCTTTGGACAAACCACGAAGACTAAAAGCCTAAATACTAACGTACCGTGGGTGTCTTAAGCGAGGTAAGAGGGAGTTTGTTGACACGGGACTTAAATACTTGAAGATTTGGGGGAAGGAAAGACCTCCGCGGGCAGCAAGTTCCACAACCTAGAAACTCTAGGGATAAAAGAACGAACAAAGTGGGAAGTTCGGGGCCTGTCCAGTTGGACCGTATACGGATGCATACGCGCGGAACCACGAGTCTCTCTGTTGGGAACCGTAAGTGGAGGAACCATACTGGACAATTCTTCAGAGCAAGCCATGAAAGTTCCTATAAAAAGGCGATAAATCCCCCACAGCTCGACGATGGGCAAGAGAGGGAAGCCTTTCTGTAAGTGAAGGATCATTAATGAGACAAATAGCTCTTCTTTCGAATAGAATCAAGAATGCTTAGGGTTGTGGGGGACGCCATGCCCCAGATATGAGAACAATATTCCAAGGAGGTCGGATTTGGGACACTTATAAAGTGTATAAATTAGAAGGGGAAAAATACTTTTGGCTCGAAAGAGAAATCCAAGCTTTTTGAAGCTGCCGTGGCTATAGATACAATGTGTTTATGCCAGCTAAGGTTACTTTCAAATGTGACGCCCACAAGATTAAAGGTGTCTTTGCTCTGTAAAACTTGGCCGCTCATAAGTAGAGGTATGAGTATTTGATGACTCTTTTCGCGACAAGGAACATGATTGTGTTTTGGATGCATTAAAATGGACGAGATTTTTGGCGCCCCAATCCAATATAAAATTAAGATCCTGCGAAAGAGATATCTGCATCGCTCTGCGTTTGGCATTTGGCATTTCTTAATTTGTAATTATTCTTTGCTTACATATTTTTAAGGGCGTAGCTGGAAAATTTAAATGTAATTCTAAAATGGATACATGTGCCACACACCAAATATACAGGGTGGTCATTTAACAGAAAACAGAGATCATTTTGGGCACTCTAGGTCAAATAAGGAAAAACGCTCGGACACGTCAATTTTTTTATTTTACAGAGAAACATTTCTTTTCACTTTTACACCATCTACTTAAACCATCTGGCAGGGGTGAAACCTACCCCCATATTTTTAAATGAAAAGAGGGGTCGAATAATACCTTATTTTGAAGGTCTCTTAACTTTGATTACAACTGCCAAGTCTGAAGTCTCTGAAAGGATTTTCGTTGATATGACAGCTTGTCAAAATTTTGATTTTTTTTTTATTGTAAAAGCAAACTTGTTTAAACTTGAAGGATGTAATAAGGGTTAAACGATCTTTAAAATTACATATAGATTTATTTTGTAGACAAGGGGTGTGATTCACCCTTAAATTTTAGGGGTGAGTCACACCCTTAATTAATATCTCATTTTGAAGATCGATTTACCATGGATTTACCCTTATCATAACTTTGCTCTGTTTAAATGGCTACCCTGTATACTAGATACTACTGGTCAAAAAAGGAACTTTGGTAGAAAAAAAAATTTTGGAATTTGTGACTAAAAAGTTGAATTTTGGTTAGCTTTTAAAGCGGACCCTCTATCTGTATTTTTTCGTAACTATCTGTCTTTTTTACAATTACAGGCATTTGAAGTTCTTTAAAACAATGGTCCGGTAAAATTTCAAGTGGTTATAGTTTTCTTTAAATATGGCTAATTTTGCAAACTTTGGATTTTTTAAATAAAATTTAATCATCAAATTTACGAAAAAGATACTAATAAAGAATTCACTTCTGAAACCTAGATCTAGAGCAAACTAAAAATCTATTTTTTTCTCATGACTAACATAAAAAAACATACAAATTCTAGCTACTTTGCGTATTCGTGTAAATAATGTCTTAAAAAAGACACCAGCCAGAATTTTGTTTAGGGGAGGGGCGGCAAAGAAATACTGATAATACAGGGTGAAATTTAACTGATTGTTAAAAATAAAGGGAATGATTCCTTAGCTTATTTTAGAAAAAAAGTTTATATAAACATATGTCTTCAACCTTTTAACTTTCAAGCTTCTGGGTAATAAAGTTTTAAGAAACAATTCGTTTTCTTATCATAATTTTAAAACTGTTCAAGATATTTTAATTAAAAAAAAAAAAAAAAAAGAAAAAATAGCACCCACTAATTACCAATAGGCATTTTTTGATGTAAAAGATTTTTAATTACTTCTACCAGTGGCGCCGAACGACATGTACTAGTCAGATCCTATTTAGGGTCATAACTTCCTTTTTTATGGCACGAGGTTGGCTCGTTGGCATATCCTGAAAGAGCATTTTATTCCAAACAATTTAGTATCACAGAACCGGTATGTTCCTATGTTCCATGAAAATAAACCATCAACATCTATAGGTTTGTCTCGAACAGAAACTGTTTGCAACCGTTCGGATTCTGCGCACGTCAAATTTGTCGTTCCAGCAGAGCCATGTTTGTGACATTATACAATTGTTTGTTGTTCCAGCAGTAGTTTGATGATGTTGGAAACATGTTGGAAACAGTTTAAAAGTTTGCAAACTTTCCTCAAACATTACTGACAATTTTTAACATAACCTTTCTTGTATTGACGTAAAAGCAGTATGTACGCCTTGTTTATTTTTCGTTCCAGCAGAAAACTGTTGCCAACATTTCTGACTAATGTTTGTAACACTTTCTGCATTGTATGATTGTTGCTAACATGTTTCCATCATTCTGCTAGAACAAACCTTATATTAGCCGAATATACTTTTTACAAAACCCTTGTATACCAAACCATTTTACAATTTCCTGATTGAGAATTAAAAATCCAAAATGTCGAAATGCTCAACTGATTCTTATTTGCAATAGGCTTAGTTTAAATATTTGCATGGTACATTTACTTGCTATAAGTAATAAATTATCATATTACAGCGTGGAATTAGCAAATTTATTCACTTGTATACAAAGCCCCTTTACTACCAGTGCATGGAAGTTAACATACTTTAGTAATTAATATCGGAAAAAAGGAGATATGTCTCATTTCCTATATGAAGTGGGTAAAAGTGGTATGTCGCCTTGGTAAAGCGAATTTAAGCCAAATAGATTTGGTTGACACATACATAAATAACAATAAATTTTCAGTTTATATTTAATTTAGCTTTTAGTGCTTAGTACTTTTGTAGTCACGTTACACATAACAGCAAACGGAACTGCATTACAATTTGATATACAATTTAACTCATATCTTTATTACAGTTTAACAAATATTAGCCAAAATACAGGTTCTTTAATTAAGCAAAAGTACATTTTTGGCCAAACCTCGTAGATGATAGATACAATTAAATTTATGATAATTGCCTTTTGGATTTTTTACCATGCATCTCCAGTCCCACCCAATACTTTAGATATACATGACGAAAAACCTAAATTTTATTAAAACTCTTTATTGCGGGCAATACCTACTTTAGTAATTTGCAATTGTTATCCGGTTTAACTACCTTTTTCAAGTAGACATACTTTATACACGTCGTGAAGAGGTCAGGTGGCGACCTTGCTATCAATCTTAATATTTTTTTTCTGAAATTTACTTTTATGATCTCGCCATTTGCTATATTTTTATTACAAAACTCAAAAAGTGTATGTAAGTAGTAATAATTCTAGAAATAATCTTAAGAGTCTAAAAATCACATTAAAACATATTAACATCTTCAAGGTTTTTATGCCCAAAAGATGGTGGATTTAAAAAATCCGGTAAGTCTGATAATCACAATGGTTGCACATTAACATATTCGGCATTTTTATGCCGAAAACTGTGCTTTTTAAAGCTCTTTTATAACGAGACTGAAAATTACACTTATCACATTTAAATATATCAACATCTTTAGGACCAATATGGCGGAGAGAATGTTTGTGTAAATCGTCATTCCGAAAAGTTTGATAATCACACTGATCGCATTTTAACATACGAACATCCTTAGGATTTTTATGTAAAAGATTGTGCGACTTTAAATTACCTCTCCAAATAATCTTAAAATCGCACTGATCGCATTTGAACATATTTACATCTTCGGGATTTTTATGCCGAAGATTATGTCTATTGAAATCCCTTTTCCGAAAAGTTTGATAATCACACTGATTGCATTTAAACATGGTAACATCTTCAGGATTTTTATGCCGAAGAAGATGGTACTTTAAAACGTTTTTCCGACAGGTCTGATAATCACACTGAACACATTTAAACATAATAACGTCTTCGGGACTTTTATGTCGGAGAATATGACTTTTCATACAGTCCTTTCTATAACTTTGATAATCACATTGATCGCATTTAAACATATGAATATCTTCGGGATTTTTATGCCGAAGACTGTGCACCTGAAAATCCTTTTTTCGAAAAGTTTGATAATCACATTTATCGCATTTGAGCATATTAACTTCTTCTGGTTTTTTATGTTTTAAATAATGAGCATTTAAATCTTTTTTACAAAACTTGCATATTATGTTGGAAACATGTCAAAAAAATTATGCATTGATATTGATAAGTAGTTTAATTGGCCCACATACTACCTAACTTGTTGTACAACAGGTTGTATAGACAGTGTTACAGACAATCGCTGCCACTGGCGTAGCTAGAATTGAGGTAATTTTTTAAAGTTACCCCCTACCCCTAGAGAAATCCTTTATTTCTATTTTTTCATGAGTTTCGTCAATTTCTTTTATCAAATTATAAATTTCCTTCCTTTTTTTTCATTTTCTTATAAGAGGTATCTAAAAGTCTTGCATAAAAAAATTAAGTAACAAAAGTATTGGGAAGTATGGGAAAGTACGGCGAAGTATAGAAGGAACAGTTTAAAAATGTAAATTCGGTGCTCTTTGATAAGAAAAAAATCACAAAAGTTTAAAGCAAATAAATCGGCATGCTTGTCTTCGCGGCCGCCTTTGCTATATTTCTTTTATGATATGCCGGTTGATGGACCTGGTCATCGCACTATGGGATAGAAATTAATTTTTTGGTCAAAATTCTGAAACTTACCAATCTAACTCAAAATGAGGTGCTTTTTACTGGAAAAATATTATAAATTATTACAAATGCTTTTGGAAACCTAAAACTTATTATATGTTATTATATATTTACACCCCCTTAACATTATTATTTTTTATTGTACAAAATAAACTAAAATGTCAGCTTGTTTGGTTAATTGGGTAGTATTCTAATCAGTAATCCAATGATTATTATCTCATATGATATACAGGGTACGACAATAGGTATGATTTTTTTAAATGGAATACCCTGAATATTATATCACCACAAAAAAATCTTTTAAAATGCTTTAAAAAATACTACATTATTTGATGTGTCTATCTCAATTAGTTTCGGAAATATGACCATCCAAATCTGAAAAATAATTTTAAATTATTCTTAGAAGCGTAATAGAGATACATCATCCCAACTTTGTTTATTTTTTAACGTATAAAATAAATAAAAAACACTGTTTTGTTGGGTAGATTCTATAGAATCCATATCTTTCATCAGAATGCTTTTATCTTTTAGGATATACAGTGTAGGACAAAACATATTAAATTTTAAAATGGAAAACCTTGTAAATGATAAAAAATCTTGATTCTGTCCTTACACTCAGAAGTAGCAAAAAGTAGAAAGGCAATTGTAAGTATAAAAACTGATAAAGAAAAAGGTAAAAAATCTTTGACAAAAGTAGCGAGACTTCGCGAGACTGCATCGGAAACACAACAATAGCTCTTATTATTTAAACTCTTTTACTTTTTTTAGTAATTATGGGCTAATAATAAACTAAGTAGATTAAATGTTGTATATTTATGTTTACTTAAAATACATTTTCAAGTTTCTTATTACCCCAATAGAAGTCGTCATATCCTTTTATAATTTTGCGTACATGTAGTTTGGAGTATCTACTTTGAAATACACAGCATGAGGCATTAAAATTTTAAAGTTGCTTTTTGGCCAAAATAATGGATTTCTATCCCATAGTGTATCGGCGCGTCGCTGTAAAGGATAGCGGCGCCTTTGTATAAAATAGTCCGATTGCAGGAGGCCTTTTTTATGTTTTTTGTATTATTTTCAAAGGGTACCGAATTTGCGTTTTTAAAATGTTCTTACTATATAGAGAAGTACGGGGAACGTATGGGAAAGTATGAGGAAGTTTGGGAAAGTATTGGGAAGTATTTGGAAATATTGAGAAGTGTGGGGAAGTACGGAAAGGTATGGTGAATTATAAGGAAGTATGGGGAATAATGGGAGAGTCCTGGGAATTATGGAAAATTAAGGTAAAGTATGGGAACTTATGGATGGGGAAGTATCGGGAATTGAAAATGGGAAATTGTGGGGCATTATTGATTAGTACAAAAAAAAATTAATTGAATGCTTTTTTGTTTATATTTAAAGAACCGTTTAATATATTTATGTATAACCCCCAAAGGGAATTATTTTTAAATTCGTGCAGTACTCATAAGGGCGGAAATTTTGCCCTTATGCTCTTGCTTTTTTTAATGAAATGTAAACTAAGGTCCTGGGCGCGCCATGAAATACTTTATTTCATATTTTAAATATGGGGAAACGTCTTGTTCGTTAAAAAAAATATAGCGAAGAAAGATCATTACGTAAAAATTGAGTCCTAGAGTCTAAAAGCAACAACAAAGCAAGACCGATGCATCACCGTATCAGGAAATGTTTACATGACGGCACTCTCTGTCTAATCTCTACCTGTTAATATTCTACAGGCTTAAGACCGTCTTCTTTTCACTCACAATTGCAATTGCAAAAAAAAAGAACACAACTTATATCATATGTTTGTTTATGTATAAATAATAATTTCTCAATTTGCTATTGAACAAAAGCAATTTCAAAAATAAAAGTAATGGTCATGCCATTCTACTTATTGTTTTTTAATCTACAAAAAATCCGCTTTAGTTAACGATGCCGTTTACGTAATTTTACTGGATAATAACTTTTAAAGTAAAGACAATAAACAGTAAAATTTTATTTTTATTAGTTACTTATTTAATATACCAAATAACTTTGTTACAAACAGAAGAGAACTTGGAATAAGATAAAAATGAATAGCATTCCAAAGTTGTTTTTTGCATTATTTAAAATACTGTTATTGTGTGATTATGGTAAGAACATGGAATTATTGTAGCATGTACAGTGGGTGCCGGGTTTTTAGATGCCTTACGTAATTTTTTCATATTTAATTAATTCATCCAAATATTTAAGATGTGTTATGAACGAAATAAGGTGCAAATTTATTGTTCTTTTTTGTTTAAATTGGTATTTTAACACCTTAGAACCTATAAAGTTATCAATTAAAATAACCAGGTAAAATTGTCTTAAAATAAAGTTACTAATATTGATTAGTTGTAAAATTTACATAGTGCAGAAGGAACAGTTTAAAAATGTAAATTCGGTGCTCTTTGATAAGAAAAAAATCATAAAAAGTTTAAAGCAAATAAATCGGCATGCTTGTCTTCGCGGCCGCTTTTGCTATATTTCTTTTATGATATGCCGGTTGATGCAGCTGGTCATCGCACTAAGGGATAGAAATTAATTTATTTGGTCAAAATTCTGAAACTTACCAATCTAACTTAAAATTAGGTGCTTTTTACTGGAAAAATATTATAAATTATTACAAATGCTTTTTGGAAACCTAAAACTTATTATATGTTATTATAAATTTACACCCCCTTAACATTATTATTTTTTATTGTACAAAATAAACTAAAATGTCAGCTTGTTTGGTTAATTCGGTACTATTCTAATTAGTAATCCTATGATTATTATCTCATATGATATACAGGGTACGACAATAGGTATGATTTTTTTAAATGGAATACCCTGAATATTATATCACCACCAAAAAATATTTTAAAGTGCTTTAAAAAATACAACATTTGATGTGACTATCTCAATTAGTTTCGGAAATATGACCATCCAAATCTGAAAAATAATTTTAAATTATTCTTAGAAGCGTAATAGAGATACATCTTCCCAACTTTTTTATTTTTTAACGTACAAAATAAATAATAACACTGTTTTGTTGGGTAGATTCTGTAGAATCCAAATCTTTCATCAGAATGCTTTTATCTTTTAGGATATACAGTGTAGGACAAAACATATTAAATTTTAAAATGGAAAACCTTGTAAATTATAAAAAAATCTTGTATCTGTCTTTACACTCAGAAGTAGCAAAAAGTAGAAAGGCAATTGTAAGTACAAAAACTAATAAAGAAAAAGGTAAAAAAATCTTTGACAAAAGTAGCGAGACTTCGCGAGACTGCATCGGAAACACAACAGTTATTATTTAAACTCTTTTACTTTTTTTAGTAATCAAGGGTAATAATAAACTAAGTAGATTAAATGTTGTATATTTATGTTTACTTAAAATACATTTTCAAGTTTCTTATTACCCCAATAGAAATCGTCACATCCTTTTATAATTTAGCGTACATGTAGTTTGGAGTATCTACTTTGAAATACACAGCATGAGCCATTAAAATTTCAAAGTTGCTTTTTGGCCAAAATAATGGATTTCTATCCTATAGTGTATCGGCGCGTCCCTGTAAAGGATAGCGGCGCCTTTGTATAAAATAGTCCGATCGCAAGCGGCCTTTCTTATGTTTTTTTGTATTATTTTCAAAGGGTACCGAATTTGCGCTTTTAAAATGTTCTTACTATACTTGATTTGGTTTTTTTGTAAAAGTGGCTTTTAAGTAACTTTTTTATTTTTTTTTAAAGGGTTATCTGAAGACATCAAGGATTTAAATCCTCTTGAGCTTCTTAAACTAGGAGAAGACATTTCACAAGTATTACCCTATGATGTTCAGCCTACAGACGTAAAATTTTACATTATAACGAAATCCCAACCTGAAGCAGTGCTTATGACAGATCAAAATAAATATTTATTTGATATTACTAAAAAGACCAAGTTTGTTATACATGGCTGGTTAGAAAACCACAAAAGGTAATTTTTTATTTTCATTTAAAAATACACTCCCCCAAAAATGATCGCACCAGCCCAATTTTAATATATATAAAAATACTAAAAAAATACATTTCACTGAACAACTTCTGCATTTAACTTTTTCTTGTATCTCTTATGGTTTTTCCTAAATTATAGTAGTTAATTTTATATGGGACACCCTGTACATAAACACACATTATGCATGTGCATTATTTATGCACATTTTAGTTCCCTGAACGGTAAAAATGCATTTTATTGTCATAAATTGCCAAAAATAATGTAATGCCAACATCTAAAAGGCATATTTTTGCCAAAACCTTTTTAATAATGGATGCCATCATCTTAAATGCATTTTTTCAGCATAACTTATTAATGATGGATGTCATCATCCTAAACGCATTTTTTCATCATAACTTATTAATGACGGATGCCATCACATTTTCAGCAACACGTGGGCTAATAACGGCCAATTGCCCATTTTGATGTCTTTTGATACCTTTTTGCCAATGCCTTGCCGGCAAAAATGTTAGGCATTTCATTTAAAAAATTAAAAATATGTGTAGCACAAAACTGGTAAATCAAAAACCTTTTCGCTGAATTACACTTATGTTCAAGCTAATCACACCACCAGCTGCCGAAACTGACGTTAAACTGACAGGTACATCTGAATCCTGTGTATCAAAACTTTCATTTGACATTTGCTTTTATACAAGTGCGTTTCAGGTTTACATGACTCGTGTATACCCCGGTAAAGACTTTTTACCCGGGGTATATATAATTTGGCAAATGTAGCTTTAGCAGTTTTCAAGATATTTAAGATTTGCGGTACTTTTTACTAATCCAGTATGTTAATATCTTTGGTATAAATTTTCTGAATATCATCAAGCCCTAAATAATAGTTTAAAAAAACTAAAATAACACGCTTTTATATGCAACCGAACTAAAAATTAGAAAATAATTTTTCATTACAAAGAGTTTGTATTACAGTAATAGAAGGTCAAACAATGAATCATAATTATATACCACAAAATAGAATAATAATAAAATTTAAGATAATAACAGAATAATTCACTTCAGAATAAAAGCGTGGGGTGCTTAATATATTGTTATAATTATTTCATTTGTAAATATCTATGAGGGAAAAGTTATGAAAAAATAGTAAAATACACCCCACGCTTTTACTCTGAAGTGAATTATTCTGTTATCTTAAATTTTATTATATTTTTATATTTTAGGTCATGGTATAAAAATATAGGAGATGAATACCTAAAAAACTCTGATATTAATTTCATAGAAGTAGATTGGGAAAGACCAGCAAGGATGCCGTATACTTATTCAGCCAAGAGTGTTAAGCTAATCGGTAAGTCAGTAAGACCCAAAAGTACCTTCACACATGTCCACAAAAACTACTATTATTTTAACAAAAATAAAATAATGACAAAACTAATGGAACAGACAGTTCTTTGTTGTTTGGTTATTTGATGATTTTGTTTTTAGGAAATGAAGTGGGCAAATTTATTCAGGACAATAATATTCCGCCAAAAACCGTTCACTTAATAGGCCATTCTTTGGGTTCCCATATTGCTGGCTTTGCAGGAAAATTTGTGTTTAAAAATACTGGAGAAAAAATTAAATAGGATAAGTGGTTTGGATCCTGCTGGGCCATATTTCAGGTAGAGTTTACTAAAGCCTTTAAATACAGGGTGTTTCAAAAAGCTTGGATTTCTTTTTCGAGCCAAAAAGTATTTTTCTCCTTCCAATTTATACACTTTGTAGGTGTCCCAAATTCGACCCTCTCTGGAATATTGTTTTTATGTCTGGGGAATGGCATCCCCTACAACCCTCAGGATTCTTGATGCCATTCAAAGAAGAGCTGTTCGTCTTATTAATGATCCTTTACTTACTCAAAGACTTCCTTCTCTTGCCCATCGTCGAGCTGTGGGAGTTCTATCGCTCTTTTATAGATACTTTTACGGCTTCTGCTCCGACGGAATTATCCAGTATAGTCCCCCCTTTTCCAGCTCCCAACAGAGAAACTCGTGGTGCCGCACGTCTGCATCCCTATACGGTCCAACTGGACGGGCCTCGAACTTCTCATTTCGATCGTTCTTTTATCTCTAGAGTTTCTAGAGTGTGGAACCTACTGCCAGCGGAGGTCTTTCCATCTACCCCAAATCTTTAAGTTTTTAAGTTCCTCTTACCTTGCTTAAGATACCAACGGTACGTTAGTATTTAACCTTCGTGGATTGTCCAAAGATTAAAAAAATAATGTAAATATTTTAGGGATTTTATTTTTATTTTAATAAGACTTTTCCCTAAAAATATATGCTCTAAAATGCACCGACTGCCACCGTAAGTTGTGTAACCCACAATGATAAACAAAATGTGGTTATTTAACTAAATCTTAATTAACAACCTAAATAAACTTTACTAAAAGTAGCAGTCACAGCCTACTACCTAATGCTTTTTCTGATTTTTAATTAAAGGCAATTGATTTCTTTTATTTAAAAGGTAGTTTTTAAAAACTGTTAATTCCATAAAAAAAGTGCAAGAAAACTAATTTATGTAACAAGTGCATAAAATGATACTTTTTTTTACAGAATGGGAGGTTTTGACAGCACGAGCCGTAAGGCGAGTGTAGCAATCCATGAGTAAAAAAGACACTTTATACATGTGTTACATACCATATTTTTCTACGACCGTATAAAAATTTCCTAAAATACCTTTTTATATACATGTTTTATTTATCTAAACTTATTAATTTTAATATTTGCAGCACAGCCATTATATTGCAATAAAAACTCATAACCTCCTTATTAAAAGACAATTATCCTTTTCATAACAATGGATTTATTATTTAATTTTAGAAAATTGTATGTACTTACTTTTTGTAGAAATAATACTAAAACAGTATAAATTGCTTTCAATTTCTTAGTCATCAAATTCATTATTACTATTAATTTTCAATAATTTCTATTAAATTTATTTTCAAACTGTCAAATTTTAAAACTAGTGACACATAAACTGAAAGAAATAATGACTAAATCAAAGGTAACTTGACGGTTTGCTTCAGTTGATGTTGCGTTTACTGATACATTGCATAATTTGATATTTAAAGTTTATTTTAGTAGGCTTTAAAACAAAACAATAATTTAAAGTGTGAAAAAGCTTCCAAGTGTTAAAAAAGGTACTTTTTTAACACTTTATGTGAGTGTACTAGAATAAAGTTCTTTAATTTTCATGTTAACGATTAAAAAAACAGCATTTTTAACGGTCGTGGAAAAAGAAATATAAGTGTTATAATTTTTCTGTGCCTTTTTTGAAGAAGAATATTTAAAAAAAAGAAATGTCGTGCAGATAAAATTTTGGTCATCATCACTGTTTACGCCCTCTCAAACCCCTAAAGTTGGTATTTTATCTTTTTTCAGACAATCAATAAACACACTGCTCAAAAATGTGTGAAATGTTTTCAGATTTTTTGCGAAAATATAGCCATAATTTAAAATTATCGATTTTTTTTCGCAACTGAACTCTAGCCTCGGAAATAACCACGCAAAAATATTCTCATAATCTTGTCCATCGTACAAGGCATAGTGTACTTATACAGGTATGAAAACGACCCGGCCGACCATAGGAAATTACACGGTATGTTAACGCAGTGGCAATATTCGAGGTGGGGTGTCCTCGAGCCGTCTCGCCATTAGACGAAAGGTGGAAGCGGTGCGCGCTGGCAGCCCCTGATCTCGGTTTGGCGTCAATCGGCGCGCTCGTTGCAGAGGTGAATAATTGTAAGAGAGTACATAGTAGATTAGTGGGGAGGATTAGATGCATGCATTCCCTATGGTCGGCCTCTCTGTTTCCATACCGCTATACATAGTTTTGTATCCTAAAAACTTTTGTAGACATGTTAAGTAGTCACTTGAAGACGATAGGAGCTATGTACCAATTAAAACGTTGTTGCTTTACTGAAATATATTTTTTTAAAAGTCAACACTAATTTTTTTCAGTTTAGCAAATATAGTTCCAAACGAAAGATTGAATAAAGATGATGCTGATATAGTAGATGTAATTCATACAGACGCAGGTAAAATTTAAGTTTTCAATGATTTTGAAGTACTTCTTAAGTTTTTCTTTAATAACAATAGAGACATTTTGCACCTCTTAAAATAACAGACGTTTTTGGCCTCCTTATGGTTATCGTTATTAAACATAACGATTACGGCAGCAGTTTTAGACAGAGATTTTGCAGCCTCTTTTAAGAAATATATCTTGCGTTTGCGCTTTCGACATATAACCTTATTTTTGCCTGTGGTTCACCGATTTTAAAGTTAACGAAAAATCAGTATTAACTTTTATTCTTCATAAGATATAAATTCATATTTAAATATATGCAAACACTTCTGTTGATTTCGTTTTTAAAGTAGATGCAAACAATACAGTATAAGCAAAACACAAAAAGTAAGGTTAGGTTTAGTAGTAGAATAAAAAGCAAGTGTGCCAGATTGTAACATCTAAATTAATTACTGATTTAGAATATCCGTAAAAGTGCAAGTCCGTTTGAATTTCTTAACACTATTTGATTTTTATTACTGCTGAATACTGCTATAGATTTTTCGCTAATTAGAGCCTTTGTAATAATAATATTTTAATTAATACGGCATTAAAATTTTAACCTTTTAAATAATTGATATTAAAATTTCTACAATCCGGCAACCATGCAGTTTAACAATAACGATAACGATAAGCTCTTCGGTATTCATTCGTAATTAAAGGAGTTCGGTCTGGTTAATAACGATAACGGATCATGTTTGCGTTACTGCGCAGTCTCAGAATAAAATTAACCACAACGGAATTGCCAAAATAAGGGGTGCAAAATGTCTCTATATATCATTTAAAAATGGTTGGAGATAGTTACCATCCGAAACGTCGTGTATCAATTAAAAATACAGACAATGGATGTCCACGAAAGTAGTATTAATGAACAATATATGTTTTAGGATTTTATGGGTACGAAAATCCTTTGGGAACTCTGGATATTTACGTAAATGGTGGTCAGAGAGTACAGCCGGGTTGTTTGGATGAGCTATTTGCAACTTCTTTGGGAGATATTTTAGAAAAATGTATGTAGGAACTTTTAAACAGTTTTAGAAATAAAATAGTTTTTTTCTACATTTAAGGGTGCTACTTACAAAGGTACAAGCTTTAAAATAGGATTTTTATATTTTATCTAATAAAAAATGAACATAGAACCTATATATTAAATATAATCCATTCCCATATAACATTTTTTGCCGGCGTTGTACATTTAATTTACTGGCATTGCCAACACTCTTTAATGGCAAGGCATTGGCAAAAAGGTATAAAAAAAAGC
This sequence comes from Listronotus bonariensis, assembly GCA_014170235.1. NCBI lineage: Eukaryota > Metazoa > Arthropoda > Insecta > Coleoptera > Curculionidae > Listronotus > Listronotus bonariensis. Next base: position 100,403 of record JACEGR010002834.1, read on the forward strand.
GAAAGTGGGCAATTGGCCGTTATTAGGCCAGGTGTTGCAGATAAAGTGATGGCATCCGTCATTAATAAGTTATTGGCAAAAAAATGCGTTTAAGATGATGGCATCCATCATTAATAAGTTATTGGCAAAAGATAACAAAAGACACGAAAGTGGGCAAATGCAGATACTCCCAAGCAGCAAGCTGACGTCTTATTGACGAAAATTGTCGCATATACTTTTTTTAAAAGCTAAAATGATGTGATATTTTATTTGAAAATTAAAATAGGAAAAAACTCCTTACTGCATGCAATTTCCTTGCAATGCAAAGTACCATCTCTCGGAACACTGTCCAACTTGGAGATGCAGATTTTTACACTAGCCGAAGATATTTCTTTCAAAGCTAAGTGAGATCACCTACCGCAGACCGCTATCGAATTATTTTTGTCTAATGGGTACGGTTTAGACGATAAAAAGCGAAGATATTGCAGAAACGTAGTAGTTTATTGTCCATTACGCCATCTATCGGTATGTCAAAAAACTATTAAATATATATAATATTTTTATTAACACGTCTTTTAAAACTTTTAATAAAGTTTTAAACAAAATGTTTACAGCTCCTAACAGTCTACTTGAATATCTTGCCTTCTCGACTAGCCATCACCAATTAATCACACAACACACACTTATTAGGTAATGAATACATTTAATTATGTCTATTAAAAAACTCTTTTCTTTAAAAAGAAACTAAAAAGCTAGAAAACCACGTAGAAAACAAATGCACAAAGCGGTCACCTTCGGTCGAAATTAACGTAGCTAATTTTACCATCATTTTATTTTTATTCGCTCCAAAATACATAATAAACATTTTGTTTGACCTAATTTTTATTTGCATGATTTTTAACAATAAAATGTTATGAAAAGGCCATTTCCTTTAAATTATGTAAAAAAACATAAAATAATGTTGTTTAGCTGCCATTATAAATAAAACAGATCAAAAAAATTGCTTTAATGTTAGTTAAATACCAATGTTAATAATATGGTTTAAAAAGTATGAATATGCGTTGAAGGTTTGCCTTCAAAAATCCAATATTTATTTGCCTGCAACAAAAACGCGTGCTTTATTTAATCAGGATTGGTATGCCGCCATTTTTGTATGCTTGCCGGCAATTCGCCTGCATGTAAAATTTATTGGCAATTAAGTGTTTATTTAGGGTTGACTTTTTAATGCGTATAAGATGTTGGCATAATATTGCCACCAATTGCCAATGCTTTACCATCAATGCCAATATGAAAAATGTACATTGCCGGCAAATAGTGTTTGCTGGGTTGTTTTTAAGTTTAAACCCTTAGTTATGAATTTAGTCATGGCCTAAGAAGTGACTTATTAAAATTCAGTCCTAAAAAAGTAACTATTGAGACATCTCACTGTTGTGATAAAAGTGTATAGATGGGTCCACATTTAATTTATTTTTAAAGTAATACCGCGAAGTACACAAAGAATGATAAAGTAAATAAACCCTTTTGTGAACAATGATTTACTGCAGCAAAAAAATATGAAACCCGTCGAGTTTTTAGTTCCACGCCACGTGCCACCGATTTTATGACAAGACAGAGGCGAAATAAGAGGATGTTTTTAAGAACGTGATTCGTGTTTTAGCAGTATTTTTTTATTTATCTTAAAAATATTAAATCAGGTTCTGTCAGCGCTATGTGCCTTCGAAAAGGTTTGTTTACCTTATTATTTTTTGTGTACTTAGCGGTATTGCTTTCAGAATGAAATAAATGTGGACCCATCTATAAATGGATATTGTAGACTTTGAAACTAGGCCCCTCATTTGTATTCATTTGTATATAAAAAACATTTTTAAATGGTAAAGTCAGTGCTCTTTAAAAAGAAAAAAAAACACAAAAAAGTTTTAAGCAATTAAATTGGCAGGCTTGTCTTTGCGGCCGCCTTTGCCAACACTCTTTTATGATATGCCACTTGATGCAGGTGTCTCTATCGGCGCGGCGCTGTAAATGATTGCAGCGTCTTTCTGTAAAATAGTCCGATTACAGGCGGCCTTTTCCATGCTTTTTTATTATTTAAATTATTTTCAAAGGGTACCGAATTTGTGATTTTAAAAATGTTCTTACTATAATTACATGTTGAATTTTTACAAAATAGTGACATAGGTTTTGTGAAAAAGAACCATTCGAGTCCTCTAATTCATTTTTTTTTTTGGTTTTAGCGTTCTGTAGTCATACACGATCTACAAAATACTTTACAGAATGGATAAACACTGGCAAATTTCATTGCAGGTTTTGCAAACCACTCTTAGGAATAAACTTTTTAATGATAGATGCGTTCTCCATCATAACGATTTAATTTTGGGTTCTGAGGATGTCAATGTGAACGTTACTGGAGTTTGTTTTGCAAGAACCAATAAAGAAGAACCATATTTAAGCTAGATTTTGTCTTAGAATTTACATAGCCATTTGTAGAATAAAACTGTTTTTTAGTGTTAATGTTTTTTGCTCTTTTCTTTTGTCTCTATGAAAATAGGGTGTTTCTTCCTCTTTGTCTAAGTGTTATTTAATGAATTTAACAATAAGGTCTGTGTTTCTTTCTCTTTGTCTAATTGTTACTTGATGGATTTAATAATAAACACTATTTTTCTAGATACAAATTTATTTAAAAATATATTCTAACTTACATACATCTATAACATTTTTTGTTCTGTTTTACGAAGCACCCTATAGGTAGAGTATTTTCTAAATAATATACTGTTTTGGTGCGACATGAATCATTATCTGTAGAATAAAAAATTACTAATTTACATACTTACAATTGGTACAATATTACAATACAATAGCTTTGTTCGCGGGTCTAGTAATGAACTGATTCAGAACCAGAATCGAACTGGTTTAGAATTGTTTTAAAGCGCATGTCTAGTTATTTATTGGTTCGGAATTTGTATTTACCGCGAACGATTTTCTATTCAGCTGAGGATGTATTCTAACCTAGCCGTTTGGTTAGGATTTTTCATGGTTAAATTGGATACTACATAAAAAAAATAATTCAAACAAAAGGGTAAATTGTTATACTGTCGAAAGCCACTCGAGGTCTCTCGGCGGAAGACCAGGGATTCCCTGCCTCCTCTCGTTTTTAACATAAGTATGTGTATTTAACTAAAGATAAAATTCAAACAACAAGAAATGGTAGAATCTTGTAATATTATCTATATTTTTTAATTAAATCTTTATTTATTTTATTGCATACATACATTCATACGGAATACAAATAAAAATCCTTTGTTTATATACGCTCAGAATCACAAAAATATAAAAACAAAATTTAACAGGTATATTTACCCGCATAAAAAGTGACAGAAACAAATAAACTGTAATACAACGGTTTATTTCTGTACCACAAAAATCAGAAAACAGCTGACCATGTCGACAATGCGCATGTTATTCTGAACTGAACTTTTAGTTCCAACAAAAATCCCAGGACTGCTAATTAGGTTACGAACCGGTAACGAACTGATTCCATTGTAACCCGCGAACACAGAACTGTTACTAAAAATTCAGGATTTTACTAACCGCGAACGCTGCTTTTTTCACTGCACATGCGAATAGTCCCAGAACCGGTTCAGAATCGAACCCGCGAACAAAGCTAATTTATAGGTAAAATATATTTAAAAGTATTCCTTTCACATGGACTACAAGGAAAAAGATTTGTTACTACCTAATCAGTTCTGGTAGTTAGATCTAAAACTTATTTTTTAAATGTTTAAAAGCATATTAATATCTACAAAGACAACATACCTATTTCTAGATACAATTTGTTTTAATTACAATATCAATAGAAAACCAAGGTTAGTTTATATTTATAAGGTTGCGACATATCCTCAACTTTTAGGCGGTTCGAGGTCGGCGACGCAAGGAAGGGCACTTCTCGGAGAAAACTTGGCAAGACTGGGTAAAAATCAAAGCTGAATATCAATCCAGTGGCGTCTAGAATTTGGTCATTTCATTTTGCATTGTTTTGGAAGTGATATTTATTGAAAGATGTAATTCCAAATGTTTTTTATTTAAAGTAAAAGAATATACAACTTAATAACAATTAAAAACTGTTGTGTAAACGGTTGTTCTACTAATACAATAAACTGTATATCTCCGGCACTGAACAACATGGCCGAAAAATGGGTGATGTGATGTCATAACACGTCAAAGCAATAGAAAACAACTTTTTAACATTTGTACTGATTTAACTCACAAAAAAATTAGATATTTTTAAAGAAGGAAAACAAAACTATGCAATTTAAACGAGAGGAAAATTATATCATTTATAAGGTCATTTGCAATTGTACTAAATATTACAAATACTCTGTTGCCCAAGTAATGACTTGGGCAACAAAGTATGCCTTTATAGTATACAGGGTGGTAGTAAAGTAAGGAATAAGTTAATTATCTCGTAAATTACTATTTTTTTTTGAAAATCGCTCGGACCCGTCGATTTAGTTTATTGATGGCGCATATTCCTGCATAAAAAGTAAATATACCAAATGTGTTTCAAATAGGAGTTACAGAAAAAAATTATTTTTTTAATGGAACCCCTGTATATTATGTCATCCTTAAAAAGGTCTTTTCAGGGGCTTTACAGAAATACCACGTTTTATATGTTTTATCTTTAATAGTTTTCGAAATATGGCAACTCAAATTCCAAAAACAATAGATATGTGTAAAGCAAACAACAATTACAAATTACTTTAGAAATTAATACCATAATCCTACTTTTTTATATATTTTTAGTGTTACTTATTCTTAATTACTGTTTTTTTTGCGTTTCATAATAAAAATTTTAATAAAAAAGATTTGCTTCGCTAATCCGAATTATTTGCTAATCCGAATCGCCTTGGTTTTTACTAGTTCGGATTATCGAGTCTGCACTATACTATCCTTTAGTGTGCATTTACAACCAATTCCGAAATTTCAAATGACATTTAAACAACTGGTTTAACTTATACTTATACTATATATATATAGACACTTAGATAATAATATATAGAAAGTTTCATTTATTAAAAAATATTTTTTCTGTTACTCCCATTTGGAACACTCTGTATATCTACTTCTTATGCACGAATATGCGCTATCAAAAACTAAATCGACGAGTATGAGCGATTTTCAAAAAATAAATAGTAATTTACGAGATAATGAATTTATTCCTTATTTTACGACGTATGTATTTATGAGAATTTTCTGAAGAATCCAATTTTTTAAATACAGGGTGTTCTATTTTTAAACAGCAAAATTAGTAGCAGTTTCGGTAAAACCAGAAGCTGAAACATTACAAATCTGCATTTTATTCCGCCATATAAATCTCAACACTATATTTTGTGAGCACCCGGGTTATGGACCATTTTTAACAGTAAAACTTAATGTAAAAATAAAAAATTTTCTTAAGTAAAAAAACTGAAATTAATTTCATCTTGTAGAATGTTAATTAAGTTTTTTTCCTTTTACAATTTCTTTTCACACGTTTCTTAAGGAAGCATATCTCGATTCTTGCTATAATATTTTTTTACGCCATACTGACATTCTGAGCGTGACTTTTTTTTATTTTGAAGAAAATAATTTAGGATAAAGAAAAATATATAATTCGATACCATTCGAATTATTTCCACAAGTCGAAATAATAAAAGTAAAGACATGTAAAATAGAATTCAAAAATATTTTAGACCACTTCTGTATTTTAAACTCATTTAACCAATTGATGAAGTTGTTGGTAATATCGGTGGCCCTGTATTAGGAACGGCGTCTTCATCCTCATCCTCATCATCCTCCTTTGAGGCATCTTTGACCTCATCGACCTGTCCCATCAGAGCTCTATATTTCTTGGCAATAGCTTCCCAATCAGTCACGTGCTCTATCCTAGTAGTAGTGGCAGCAAAACTGAGTTGGGAGCCAATGGGACTCATCTGGCCAGGATGAAGGCCGGTAGCTTCTTTTGGAGCGATTTGCCGTCCTTTTTTGACTTTCGAGAGCCATTTTGCACCGGCTTTGGATCTAGAAAAAAGTGTAATTAGGAAAGGTAACGTTTAAAATGTAAAATTGGGCTTAAGTAAAAATAGGTTCTTACAAGCCTAAAATTACCGAATTACTTGTTGACTCTTGTACAGGGATATCGAACCAGGACTAAACAGACCGTTTTATATTTTATATATATATCCAAGATAAGGATCCTAAGCATGGGAATCTCGGTACCTATTGGAGATACAGCTTAGGTTAAATTAGGTAAAAGTTGTGTTTTTTAAAGCCTCTTTACATGCCTGTTTAAAAACTTGAAAAATTTTCATGGCCTGCTGAGATATTTGGCAAAAACGAAAATATGACTATATCGATTTTATTTTTCTGACTTTATTTGAAGAGATATAAAAAAACTAATAACACTTTTTCATTGGAACTTTTTAGCTACTACATGATGGTATTTTTAGATTTTAGTTATCCCGACGTTTCGTTTTCAAGAAACCATCATCAACTTTATTTTTTTATATGGCTCGAAAAAAAAGTACACCCTGTATCTGATCCCATTTTTTATTACAAATTCAACGATGTATCACAGGTCATATTTTAATTTTTAGTTAAAAGAAAAATTGCATTTTTTCTGTTTTTTTTATAAGTTATTTTTAAGTAGGCCTTGCAAACAAATGCTTGGACGTTAATACCTGTTACCGTATCTGTAACATAATTTAATATCATTATAAAATAGTATTTGTCCTTATTACTCTGCTTGTCGAGTTGTTGTTTTTGGAGCAATTGTTCTTATTGTTACTGTTGTCTCTATTATTGTTTACTAGTGAATAGCTAATATCTTATTGTATTATTACGGTCGAATAGGCAGGATGGCCATTATAGCCATGAAGATAAGTTTGACATGCTAACATGCTACATTTTGTCCTGCAAAAATAAATGAAGGTATCATGTCTGCAGTTAATGAATTATGGTAAATATATGGACCTGGTTTTTAGTTCCTAAAATTCCACACCACATATTAAACCCAAAACATTCTTGTTGTTGTTTCGATTATTTTCTTAACACGCGGATTTTGTTGAGCCTAGTAATGCGTATTGCGTATAAAAGACCAACAGTAACAATAAGAACAATTGCTCTAAAACTAACAGCTTGAAAAACAGGGAAATAACGACAAATACTATTTTATAATGATACCAGTTATGATTCCCGGCTTCGCTCGGGAGTTTATATGAGACCCAAATAATCGTTGTTCTGAATGAAGTTCAACTACTCGACAACAGATGGCGCCACTACACATATTTTACATTTTTGCCACCCACAACCACCCACTTCCACCCACCCCGACCAAACTCCCTTACTCACAATGGGAGACCAAGGGGTATTTGTAACCCCGACGGGAAGTCGATCAGAGTTGCGGATGATAGCGAAAATCGTGGACACACGAACGTACATTAGCATTTTATATAATTAATTAGACTAGCTATGATTCCGGCTTCGCTCGGGAGTTTATATGAGACCCAAATAATCGTTGTTCTGAATGAAGTTCAACTACTCGACAACAGATGGCGCCACTACACATATTTTACATTTTTGCCACCCACAACCACCCACTTCCACCCACCCCGACCAAACTCCCTTACTCACAATGGGAGACCAAGGGGTATTGTAACCCCGACGGGAAGTCGATCGGAGTTGCGGATGATAGCGAAAATCGTGGACACACGAACGTACATTAGCATTTTATATAATATATTAGATTAGATTTAATTATGTTGCAGATACGGTAACAGGTATTAACGTCCAAGCATTTGTTTGCAAGGCCTACTTAAAAATAACTTTAAAAAAATTTAAAAAATGCAATTTTTCTTTTAGCTAAAAATAAAATATGACATGTGATACATCGTTGAATTTGTAATAAAAAATGGGATCAGATACTGGGTGTACTTTATTTTCGAGCCATATAAAAAAATAAAGTTGATGATGGTTTCTTGAAAACGAAACGTCGGGTATAGAATCTAAAAATACCATAATGTAGTAGCTAAAAAGTGCCAATAAAAAGTGTTATTAGTTTTTTTATATCTCTTCAAATAAAGTCAGAAAAAATAAAATCGATATAGTCAAATTTTCGTTTTTGCCAAATATCTCAGCATGCCATGAAAATTTTTCAAGTTTTTAAACGGCATGTAAATAAGCTTTAAAATACACAACTTTTTCCTAATTTAACCTAAGCTGTATCTCCAATAGGTACTGAGATTCCATGCTTAGGATCCTTATCTTGGACACACTGTATATATATTTTAAAATCAAAAACATTTATCTTTTGCACTTTTAAATCGTTGTTCGCCAATTAACACCTTCCTTAAAGAAGCAGACAACTAAAAAGTCCGAATTTTTATATATTTTTTGCAGAAATAGCTACAAATGGTATTTTTATTGTAAATATATTTATGATTGCTTATACACAAAAAACAAATACGACCCTTAAGAATAGCTTAGAAACTCCATACAGGGTGTTCATTTAAAAGCGAAAAGAGAAATATCTGAGAAAATCGCCGAAATACGTCAAGATATTTATTAAGGAGGAACGTTTTTTTACTCAAAAGATGGACGGCACCCCTTCAACAACCTAGTCACCTGCCCTCCACCCAAATTTCGTAAATGGGAAGGGGTCAAGTGATACATTATTTTAAAGCTCTCGACGAGTACTTTATAACCCTAGAATATAAAGTCAATATCTTTACCTACTACAAAATGGCGGTACTATAAAAATTACCCAAATACCTGTTTGGAATGGCCATATTTCGAAACTAATAAAGTTAGATGTACTAAATGGGGTATTTTCTTAAAAAACTTTTTAAAAAGATCTTTTTAGTGGTTATATAATGCAAAGAGTGTTTCATTAAAAAATATTATTTTTTTCAACCCTGTATAATATTACTAGTATCACCATTAAAAATAATTTTAAAATGCTTTAAGAAAATACCACATTAAGTTCTTCTAACTTTATTAGTTTTGGAAATACAGCCATCAATTAGGTATTTGGGTAAGCCTAAAGTGCCATTTGTAGTAGGTCAGGAGCTCAAAATGATGTATCCACTAGACCCCCCTTCTCGACTAGCCTGGTGGTTAAGAGGTGAAGGGGAACCGTCCAATTTTTTGGTAAAAAGCGTTCCCCCTCAATAAATATCTTGTTTCCGTCGTAGTTTTTCGCAGATAACTTAAGTGGTAAGTTTTTACAATGAACACCCTGTATATTTTAATTGAATACATTTTTCATGTGTCTTCTCTTCGGAGATTTCCGACTAATATTTTGATTCTGGTTGATTACAATATTTTGCTGTAGCTTATCGATATTTCTATTGGGATGTATATTTTCAAAATAAAATTATTTTAATAGTGCATCCCATGAACCTAAGAAATACTTTTTAAAATATCAGAGCCAGTGTCTAGTGATTTATTTTTAATATTGTGCTTTTTTGCGACTACTATTGTATTTTTTGTTTATTGGTAATTTGTGAGTTCGAACTCCAAAATTTAGATCCTTAGCTTGAACTGTTCGCTATATAGATATACAGGGTAATTGGAAATTCGACCTGTTTCTTGAATGATGATACTATGCAGGTCATTTCTTAGAAATTCTTATCCATCGTCTGGGAGTCAGCAGTGAGCGGACTTCGAGATATAGGCGTATCAGATTTGTTTTTACAAAAACAAAATAAATATTTTAAACTAGTTGTTTTGATCTACTGAAACAAAACATGTTTTAATAATCCAATAGCGCCGGATCGATAAAGAATAATTTTCTTACAAATAACCTGTAGTAGCAGCACTTTTAAGAAGTTGATCAAATTTTGAGTCACGCTGTATATAAGCATTTACTAAAGATATAAAGTTTGAAATTATGTGCAGCAAATAAACACGACTAAAAACCAATGTGAATGAGGGAAATCTTGGTTCTATGGGTTTGAGCCGCGTCAAATTAAAACCGTTTACCGATCGATGTTTCGCCATGGATTGCACGAGGCATCTTCAGGGATCTTTACTCTGCGAGATAGAAACAATGAATCCATCGCAGAGTAAAGACTCTGAAGATGCCTCGTGCAATCTATGACGAAACGTTGGTAAACGATTTTAATTTGATGCGGTCCAAACCTAAGAAACAATTTCCTCAGTTGACCAAGGCCGTGAAAGCTTCCGTTCTTTATCAATGTGAATGTGATTCTTAACACTGTGCGGGAGTGCGATTTTTGCAAAACCTGTGGAATCTCTAGAAATTTCAATATAATAAAGCGATTTTTGCTTATGAAACCAATTTATAACTTGAGAAAAGTATATAGTTAAAAAAGGGTAATTTTCTAGAAACCTGCGGTAACTCCGATTTTGACGAAATTTGCTATACGGGGTTTTTGGGGCGCTGATCACGAATCTGAAAGAATTTTTGGCGGAAACATTTTGTTCTTGGGATACTCATCATCAGACTTAAAATTTAAACTAATCCTATTTTTCCAATATTCCCCCTTCTTTTGCATACAATTCTTGAAGCTAAAGTGGCACACAATATTTGATTGTCACCTTTTAAAACCCCGTTTTTTTACGTTCTTTTTGCATTAAATTGCATAGCTATACTTTGAATCATTTCAATCTCAGTATGCCATGAAGCCTTATGTGTATGTATGGTTGCCGCATTATCAAAGAAAAGCCACGCAATTTAATGCAAATATAATGTAGAAAAACGGGGTCTTAAAAGGTGAAAATCAAATATTTTGTGACACTTTAGCTTTAAATCGAGAATTGTGTGCAAAAGAAGGGGAATTTGTTAAAATAAGCTTAGTTCAAATTTGAACTTTGATGATGAATATCTCGAGAACAAAACGTTTCCGCCAAAAAAACCAGTTCAGAATCGTGATCGCCGCCCCAAAAACCCTCGTATACCAAACTCCGTTAAAATCGGAGTTGCCGCAGGTTTCTAGAAAATTACCAAAAAAGTATGGGTTTCATTAACAAAAACTTAAAATACTGCATTTCTAGAGATTAAACTGCAGAATACTACATTGTGAAATGTGAGATTAATGTAATTATCTCTCACTCTCTCTCCCTCGCTCTATGATCCATACTTACTGAGTAAGTTGCTCTTTTGTGAGGTTTAGTTTCCTTTATAAAAAGAAAGAACGATAATTTTTCTCATTTCTGATATTTTTGATTTAAAAAGGTTATTACAATAAGTCTCTTTTAAATAACTAAACGATAAAACATTGCAAAATGTAATATATAATCGACGATCTATTTTATTAATTATAATTCACTTCAGAATAAAAGCGCGGGGTGCTTAATATATTAAATGTTATAATTATTTCATTTGTAAATATCTATGAGGGAAAAGTTATGAAAAAATAGTAAAAATGCACCTCACGCTTTTATTCTGAAGTGAATTATTCTGTTATTATCTTAAATTTTTATTATAATTCTATTTTGAGGTATATAATTATGATTCATTGTTTGACCTCTTATTACTGTAATACAAACTCTTTGTAATGAAAAATTATTTTCTAATTTTTAGTTCGGTTGCATATAAAAGCGTGTTTTTTAGTTTTTAAAACTATTATTCATTACAGTTAGTATCGTATATTATAAATATTTTTCATGACTTATTGTATGAATATTATAAAAAATAGAAAAATGTCAGTCTACGACTTGTGTTAAGTGTTTTAATGGTAGTCATCATGGATTTCGTTAAAAGTGAGCAATGAATGAAAATAAACAAAGTCGATTTTGTTGTGTCTGCTGTTCAAGACTAAATAACCAAGAACTTACGATTCCTGGTTGTTTAAACAATTATTTGGAACGCTAACTGTTAACCATGCTTTGTTTTATATAAGTTGTGAGACAAACATGTCTAATATTTTTATGGAAATATAATGTCTGGATTTAAAAGTGCTTGTGCCGAGACACAAATCAGTTAATTGACCATGTTGCAAAATTATGTTTCTTAATCTAAATTGCAAAAACTTCAGCGCCCACAAAGGCTTATACAGGGTGATTCAAAAATCGATCACGAAACTCAAGGGGTGATTCTACGTACACAAATCGAGCTTTGCAGATTCTAAAATTTTAAGACAAAAGTACTTTTTCAAATACCGCCAGAGGGCACTTTACCTAAAGCTTAATATTTATTTATATCATAACTTTTTATTTTGACAGATAGCGCAAAGCTGGAGGCGCCATTTTATAGACAATCAAAAACTTAAAAAATAAGGTACTCTTTATTAAAGTTGATAAACTCACCGTTTAGACACCAATAGACATCAAAGTTTTCATCAATTTCAATCAAATTACCTACATACATACAGAGTGTCCAGTAACTCAAGCGACAAACTTAACCAAACGATTCTACAAAAAAATAAGAAAAAACTTTATATAAACATATGTCCTAAACGTATTAGTTTTTGAACTACGGGTGTTAAAAAGTTTTTTTTTTTAATACTTAACACACCGTAGTTCAAAAACTAAGACGTTTAGGACATATGTTTATATGAAGTTTTTTTCTTATTTTCTGTTGTAGAATCGCCCTGTAAAGCTTGTCGATTGAGTTACTGGACACCCTGTATGTATGTAGGTAATTTGATTGAAATTGATAAAAACTTTGATGTCTATTGGTGCCTAAACGGTAAGGTTTATCGAATTTAATAATGAAGAGTACCTTATTTTTTAAGTTTTTGATTGTCTATAAAATGGCGCCCCAGCTTTGCGATATCTGTCAAAATAAAGAAGGTATGATGTAAATAAATTTTAAGTTTTAGGTAAAGTGCCCTATGGCGGTATTTATTTAAAAAATTACTTTTGCCTTAAAATTTTAGAATCTACAAAGCTTGATTTGTGTGCCGAAGGTTCATACCTGATTGGTTAAAAATAAATGCAATATGGCGAAAAAACAAAATAAAATTGAACTTTGATGGCTTGTAACTCGAAAACGAATGACATTTTTAAAAAAAATTATATGAAGCTCTACCCTTATTTATGTCAAGTAGAATCACCCCCTTAAGTTTCGTGATCGATTTTTGAATCACCCTGTATAAAGCCTAAGTACTAAGAACCGGGTAACATGCATTTTTAAAAGTAGGTAATTGTTTGAGTCAATCTGTTGTGTTTTAGGTAATACTGATATCTAGTAGGCCTATTTCTTTTGTTTTTTTTTTGTTGTGTCATAAGGTGAATGTATATTGAATCTGATACATGTATGTAATTTTGTAACTTTAGGCTCATAACCAATAATTTAATTAAAATTATATAACATTCCTGGATAAATCAAAATTAAATTCAATCCTTAATATCTTCTTGGTTTTTGACAGATTTGTTTAATTATATATCTCCTGGTTCACTGGTTCCATCAAGATTTAATATTGGGATGGGGTGAGCCAAATGTTGTATTTTGTCTAAATTTTCGAACACCCTGTGGAATAATTTAACGTCACAATTTTTTGCCAGTGTATTGGATTTTAAAGCCACATATTTTTACCCTAATCCTTTTTAACACGCTTTTATTAGCTTGGGTTGTAACTATCTATCTATGTAACGGAATCTTTGAGCCTAATTTTTACCAACTTCCAGCGATTCAATTTCTTTAAAACTTTGCACACGTATCAAGGACCGATGACAATGCAATAATTTAAAAACAGTATCCCGTTATCCTGATTAGGACCGCCAGGAATAATAAATTCCTTTACAGATCCTCTGTGTCTCTTGACAAAATGGCGAAGGAATTTTTTTGTGAATAAACTGGAGCATTTATTTTTAAAAAACTAATTGATATATCGAACTTAAAAATGAAAAATAAATAATAGTTTAAAAAACTAAAAAAACACGCTTTTATATGCAACCGAACTAAAAGTTAGAAAATAATTTTTCATTACAAAGAGTTTGTCACTTCAGAATAAAAGCGTGGGGTGCTTAATATATTAAATGTTATAATTATTCTATTTGCAAATATCTATGAGGGAAAAGTTATGAAAAAATAGTAAAATGCACCCCACGCTTTTTACTCTAAAGTGACAAACTCTTTGTAATGAAAAATTATTTTCTAATTTTTAGTTCGGTTGCATATAAAAGCGTGTTTTTTAGTTTTTTTAAACTATTATTTTTTATTTATATAGATGAGTCCACATTTAATTCATTTTGAAAGTAATGCCGCAAAGGACACAAAAAATGATAAAGTAAATAAACCCTTTTGTGAACAATGATTTATTGCAGCAAAAAATATTCAACCCGACGAGTTTCTAGTTCCACGCCACGTGCCACCGGTTTTATGGCAAGACAGAGGCGAAATAAGAGGATGTTTTTTAAATACGTGGCACGTGTTTTAGCAGTGTTTTTTATTTAACTTAAAAATATGAAATCAGGCTCTGTCAGGCACTAGGTGCCTTCAAAAGGTTTGTTTACCTAATAATTTTTCTGTACTTGGCGGTATTGCTTTCAGAATGAAATAAATGTGGACCCATCTATATCAGTATCTCTATTCTAAAAGAAAATACAAATTTTTAAATATGACAATAAAATGTGTATATCGGGTGTCAAGTCGATACCCTAATTCGCAAATCGGCTAATTCCATTTCAAAATAAAAGTTAGTTACATGATCTATTATAAGATCTAAATAAAAAAAATCTATGGTTTCTACGTAACAAATAATAAAAAACCCTATTTTAAATTATTTTGATATAATTTATAAAATATTTTTGCCTCTGCTGTAAAATTTTTTGGATATGAAGTTAGCCGATTTGCGAATTAAGGTATCGAAGTATAAAATTTTATATTGTGACGTTATAAAATTTTGGAATTACATATACAGGGTTACTTTACGTCACTGGGACTAATGTACCATATGGAACTATCTTCTTGGGACCATGAGACCGGTGGACCATCAAAACTAACTTTGCTACTCTTGAAAAACCAACTAACTTATTGACTAAATAAATTTAGTACGGGCATATCCCTAGGGATAGTCTGTACGGAGCTTAACTTTAACTTTAACTTTTTACTTGACTTTACTTACTACTTCTCTGATAAACAATCCCCGTCTTAAAATTTTGTTCTCTTTAAATATCAAATTTTTCAGTGTTTGTTTTGCGTTTCTAGGCGACTCAGCTTGTTTAATGTTTTTGTTTTATTATTATAAGAGTAACCTAGAAAATTGTTTGATTTCTACTTTTTAAAACTTGACACTTCACGTATTGTTTTATGTACCAAATTTCCCAATGTTAAGTAACCCAATTATATTTAAATTTCCCAAAAATGTATATTTTTCTCTGTAAAATTTTTGGATATGAAGTTAGCTGATTTGCGAATTAAGGTATCGAAGTATCATAATTTTATATGGCCCATAAATTTGTTATTTTTGATGTTAAAAAATAAATAAAAATATTGGTTTGTTAAGTTGATTTCATAGTTTCCAAATCAGTAATCAGAAAAAATAACCCTGTATATTATATCACGAGTAAAAAGATCTTTTGTACGACCGGGCATAAAATACAATTTTACGCCCCCATTTGAGGGCGTAAAATTGCACTTTTAAGCTCTAGGGCAAAAAAATATCAAGAATAACAATTTATTTCATTAAACATATGTTAAAAGTATACTGATACAATATAAAACATTAAAAGCTAAAAAATTTACTCCTAACTACAGAGAATGCTTGTATATTGATTTCAGTCGTACAAAAATATTGTTGCACCTCTGGCGTAAAGCACTTTTACGCCCACAGCTGATTGTTGTTGACCTTTTAGCCGCGGGCGAAAAAATGCCATTTTACGCCTTTGGTACAAAAATGACTATTTAAAGATCTTTAAAAAAATACTAAATATGTCATAGTTATCCTTTATTACTACGTTTATATCGAATAGTTGAAGCTGGCTTGAAAACAAAGCGGCTTTAAAGCGATTTTCAACTCTATGTGTTTATTTCGGTGGCTTGAAAGTCGATTGAAAATCGAGGTCAAGCACATTTCAGGCCATCGTCGTACGCATGCGGCAGTTTTGCATCCAACTTCACAGTAGAAATCAAATGAAAAACAAACCTCACTTTTTAATTCGTCCCGTTTTGTGTGCTGTTGTTGGTGTGAGCGTGTTTTAAAGTTTTTTCACCTGTTTTCCAATTCATATTTTCCATAAAAATGTCAAAATCATATATGAAATTAACACTGATGACGTTCGAGGAAGCATTCATCTGAAGTTAGGCAGTTATTAAGCCCGCTTGAATCGTTTATTTCGTGTTTTTAATCGGCTTCAGTGAAAGTCAACCCTAACTTATTTTCAGGCTTGACTTGAACGATTCAAGTCACTTTCAAGCGCGTTTATATCGCTCTTTTAAGCCACTTTTAAAAAGCCGCTTTAACTCAAGCTAGCTTTAACCAACCGAACTAAAAATTAGAAAATAATTTTTCATTAAAAAAATATTGTAACTTCATAGTAAAAAGCGTGGGGTGCTTAATATATTAAATGTTATAATTATTATATTTGCCAATATCTATGATGGAAAAGTTATGAAAAAATAGTAAAATGCACCCCACGCTTTTACTATGAAGTTACAATATTTTTTTAATGAAAAATTATTTTCTAATTTTTAGTTCGGTTGCATATAAAAGCGTGTTTTTTTAGTTTTTTTAAACTATTAATTATTTTTCATTTTTTAGTTCGTTATATCAATTAATTTTTTAAAAATAAATGCTCCAGTTTATTCACTAAAAATTTTTTTCGCCATTTTGTCAAGAGTAGCAAAGTTTTTCAGATTGACTTTCTGAAAATAACCTAATATAAAATTTGAGTAAAATCGATTCAGATCGAACTCTTGAAATAGCCGGTGGTTGGTACCACTGGGACGTACAGGTGACAGATGACACTTGGTGGTATCAAGCAGTGGTTATAATAATAATATAATGGAATTTTTTTTTCCTGGCGATCCAAAGCAGGATAACGGGATACTGTTTGCAGATTATTGCATTGTCATGGGTCCTTAATACGTGTGCAAAGTTTCAAAGAAATCGAATAGCTGGAAGTTGGTTAAAATTAGGCTCAAAGATTCCATTACATAGATAGCCAGATGGATAGATAGATTGATAGATAGTTACAACCCAAGTTAATAAAAGCGTGTTAAAAATGTATTTCCTTTTAGAATAAAGATACTAATATAAATAAAACCAAATGTTAGGAAAAGATGGGGCTTTAAAATCAAATAAACTGACAAAATTGTGACCTTAAATTATTTTACAGAGTGTTCGAAAATTTGGGCATAATGCAATATTTTACTTCCTATATAACAGCTAATTCCATAAAACTTTTTGTTATCCCCATATGAAATAAGAATCTTGATGGAAGGAACTAAAACTGGACCAAAAAAATCAATAAAATCTGTCAAAATCAAAAAGGTATTTAAGATTGAGTCGGAACAAAATTTTGTTTGTCCGTTTTTTTTTGTCCAGGAGGTACAGGGTGTCCCATTTTGGTTGTCCCTTATGGGAAACTTGGAAACCATAAGAGATATTAAAAATCTGATACCACCATCCTCGAAGCTCTTTTTGGAGAAAACATTTATGGTAAAGGCAGATCATCGCTATCACGCGAAGCGTTTCAGAATACAGGGTGATTCTCGATTTTCACTTTTTGAAAAGGTCCTGTAGCTTTGTTGTTATTACAGATACGAAAACTAATTGCACATTATACAGACACTTTTTTCCGTAGAATCCAGTGGCGTAGCCAAAAATTTTGAGCTGTCATTTTGACATATGACCCAAACATGTTGTTTTTTTATTAGGGACACCCTATAAATGATTAGGTAATTAAATTGCTTGTTTTTTTCTGATTAAAATAATATATCATAGTAGGTGGTTTAATAAATTTTTAACGTCAAATATTGGAAAAATTATGATTTTAAAGACACATTGCGGCTTCTATCTATTTTAAATTGTTTTATATTTTTTTGTTTTAAAGGAATCTGTCATCC